>CAUYRT010012114.1:0-28545 GCA_963574885.1 Lepilemur ruficaudatus | reverse complement strand
TTTTTCTACAAATTTTTATTTGGCCAATTAATTTCTTTCTATTTTTAGTAGCGACAGGGTCTCGCTCTTGCTCAGGCTGGTTTTGAACTCTTGACCTTGAGCAATCCACCTGCCTGGGCCTCCCAAAGTGCTAGGATTACAGGCATGAGCCATCTCGCCTGGCCGAGGGAATCTTAATATACCATTTTTTGTCTTTTGTATTTTGTACCATGTGCATGTATTACCTTTTTTTAACATAATAAAATTAACATGTTATTTCAAAAGTGACAAAGAAAGAAGAGGCTCATTTCCCATCTCTTGGGCAGTGACTCACACGAAGGCAGAAGTGGCACTGGGGCTTGTCTGGACTGGCATGACATCAGCGTAGGTCTCGTCCAGAGAGAGCAGCACGTTGGCGGCTTGCTGGCCTGACTCAGCCACAGCCAGCAGCCGAGGAAGGTCCCGATAGGCATCTGGACCAGCCAAAAGATCCACCATTTTCTCCCTGTTGAGGATCTCCTCCTTCAACCTCTCAGCCATGCAGCCTGGAGGGCAAAGCAACAAGTTCCCAAATTCATCTGGTTTCATGGCTTCTCATTACAATTATCTCTAGCTTGAATTAGCCCTTTTACGAGCTTTACCTCATTTAATCCTACAGCCTCTGGCGTAAAGCATAAAAGTTGTATGAGGTGTGTAAGATTTCTTCATACACTGAGAATCCAGCCTCTAAAGGAAATTCTAGGCCAGGCGCGGTGGCTCACGCCTGTAATCCTAGCACTCTGGGAGGCCAAGGTGGGAGGATCACTTGATCTCAGGAGTTCAAGACCAGCCTGAGAAAAAGTGAGATCCCATCTCTACCAAAAAGGAAAAAAAAAAAAGAAGTGAGAAGAAAGGAAAAAAAAGGAAACTCTAGCATATAAAGACACATGGAGACCAGGTGTGGTGGTTCAGGGCTGTAATCCTAGCACTTTGGGAGACCAAGGCAGGAGAATCACTTTAGGCCAGGAGTTCAAGACCAGCCTACGCCTGTAATCCTAGCACTCTGGGAGGCAGAGGCCGGTGGATTGTTTGAGCTCAGGAGTTCGAGGCCAGCCTGAGCAATAGCGAGACCCCGTCTCTACTAAAAATAGAAAAAAATTAGCTGGACAAATAAAAATATATATAGAAAAAATTAGCCAGGCATGGTGGTGCATGCCTGTAGTCCCAGCTACTCGGGAGGCTGAGGCAGGAGGATCGCTTGAGCCCAGGAGTTTGAGGTTGCTGTGAGCTAGGCTGACACCACAGCACTGTAGCCTGGGCAACAAAGTGAGACTCTGTCTCAAAAAAAAAAAAAAAGACCAGCCTGGACAACAGAGCAAGACTCTGTCTCCACAAAAAGTTTAAAAAATAGCTGGGCATGGTGGTTTGCGCCTATAGTCCTAGCTACTCAGGAGGCTGAGGCAGAAAGATCCCTTGAGCCCCAGGAGTTCAAGGCTGCAGTGAGCTATGATTATGCCACTGCACTCCAGCCTGGATGACCCTGTCTCAAGAAAAAAAAAAAGACACACAGATTCCAAGTCTCAAAACTTACAAAACCCGCAAATTACCAGATACCTAGAATCCCAATCCTCAGAGGCATCCGGGAGCGGGGCCGCCTTGTCTTCAAGGCTTTAAGCTGATGTAAACGGTTCCAGATGGTCTGCTCAGCTTTCTCCCTACAGAGATCAAAAGAGGCAAAACTGAACCAAAAATAAACTACAGAGCAATCTACGAGAGAGGGACAATGGGAAGAAAATAAAAACCACTCTCAACCCTCTAAATGAACATCTACCATTTAGGCTTAGGGATTGTAGGTAGGAGGCCAACTGAAGAAGCACCACTTGCTAATTCACTTTTCCTAGAAGGACACCCTTCCTGCACCTCTCCAAATCCTGACAAGCCTTTAAGCCAAACTCAGAAAGAATCTACTTCACAAAGCCCTCCCCAACTCTCTGTTACAGAGTTTGTCCTCCCTTTAACTTCCCTTCTACTTTAACTATACTTAGCAATTTCTCCTTTTTATTTATTTATTTTTATTTATTTATTTTTTTTTTGAGACAGAGTCTCGCTCTCTTGCCTGGGCTAGAGTGCCGTGGTGTCAGTCTAGCTCATAGCAACCTCAAACTCCTGGGCTCAAGCTATCCTTCTGCCTCAGCCTCCCAAGTAGCTGGGACTACAGGCATTTGCCACCATGCCCAGCTAATTTTTTATATATTTTTAGTTGCCCAATTAATTTCTATTTTTTTTAGTAGAGATAGGGTCTCGGTCTTGCTCAGGCTGGTTTTGAACTCCTGACCTTGAGCGATCCTCCCGCCTCGGCCTCCCAGAGTGCTAGGATTACAGGCATGAGCCACCATGCCCGGCCCAATTTCTCCTTTTTTATTGTTTGAATTTTTACTAGCATTTTCTGCCAGACATTAGAGCTAACTATACATCTATCTTAATTCCCATATCAAACTAAGCTCCTTCTAGCCAGGCCCCATGAAGGATGGGTTCATTTCTGAATCCCCCAAAGGATCCAATTCAGTGTCATAGAGCAAAGGCCCTCAAAAAGAAAATGTCAGATTAATTAATTGACGATATAGCCAGCTGTGGAAACATTAACACTAGCATGCCTTGTACATAGAAACAAAATAAGAAAGAGGATATGTTCACCTCCGATGGATGCCACCCACTTCTGTTTAGAACTCTCTCCCCAAGTCACTGACCATACCCTAGCCCAGGCAGCTGCATCATAAACATATGCCATTAGTCAAAAGAAAAACCTCAGGAAAAGTTGGGTGGCTCAGCACACTGTTTGCTCATCTGTAACAGCACCAACCTCGCAGGGCTGTTGTGAGAATTAAATGTGCTGACGCACGTGCAGTGCTCGCACAGAACTTGACACATGGCACATGCTCAGCAGATTCAGCCAGTTGTATCAAGACCATCTTCACTGTGGGAAAACTGCAAGTCCTACTGATAGGTGCTGTCGGAGCATCCCCATAGGTACGCCAGTCACACACCGTTAGCTCTGGCACTATTACATAAGATGATACTCCTAGGGAAAGAACAAATTCGTACCTTATAGAACATGTGACAAGGAGGATCACATCAGCCTGGATGGAGAACAAGGAAAAAAAGGGAAATTATGATCTTTGAAATTGGCCTTGCAGAATCACTGCCCTGCAGCCCTTTATTTATTACTTTTATTGTTGTGGTAAAATATTCATAACATAAAATTTATCATTTTGACCATTTTTAAGTATGCAGTTCTGTGGCATTAAGAATATTTGCATTATCATGCAACCATCACTACCATCTACCTCCATAACTATTTCATCTTTCCCAACTAAAACTCTGTACCCATTAAACACTATCTCCCCTCACCACAACCACTTTTTTAACTTAGCTCCTTACCCGAAGGTGCATATCACCATAAAAGTTTGAAAGATAGCTGGAACCAAAGTACACTCAGTACCATGGTAAACACTTCACCCAAGGGAATTCTCTCACACCAGGCGGCACCCGGTTCCTGATACTGCTCTAAGAACTGGCACAAATGCAGAGTCTCACCCAGGCCCAGGAAACAAGAGAAAGCAGGAAATGCATACACCTCTTGCAGATTACTGGTCCGCAGGTAGCCACTTTTCTGTAAGATAGACCAGGCTATCTCTGTGTCGTTCACATTCATCTGGCAACCATAGGTCTCAAAGTAGACTGCAATGAGAGAGGGATTCCGTGGTAGGCAGACAACAAGGAGCCACATGTCTCAAAAGGTCTCCTTCCCAAATGCCCCAGAAGCATCTGAGGCAGCTGGTTATCCACCAAATCCCGTTGCCTCAATTCTAACATTGTCAGATGTACTCCAAAATTAATGACAGCCTTTCAGAACAAAAGAAATACTACATTATATACACACACCAATTATAAACCATGTCATCTAAAATAAGGGGAAAACAGGGGGCCAGGTGCAGTGGCTCAAGCCTGTAATCCCAGCACTCTGGGAGGCTGAGGTGGGTGGATAGCTCAAGGTCAGAAGTTCGAAACCAGCCTAAGCAAAAGCAAGACCCCGTCTCTACTAAAAAATAGAAAGAAATTAATTGGCCAACTAAAAATATATACAAAAAAAATTAGCCAGGCATGGTGGCGCCTGTAGTCACAGCTACTCAGGAGGCTGAGGCAGAAGGATTGCTTAAGCCCAGGAGTTTGAGGTTGCTGTGAGCTAGGCTGACACCACAGCACTCTAGCTGGGGCAACACAGTGAGATTCTGTCTCAAAAAAAAACAAAAAAAAGGAACAACTAGAAAAGGAAGGACTAGCTGATAGTGTTTATTAGCCTGAGGGGAAAATAAGTTTAATCCACATGTTATACTCCTCTGTCTCAAAATGGAGATGTTCTCTAGCCACTGGAAGTATTAATAGCAGCAGTGGCCAGAGGGTACATAAAGCCACCAAATAAAAATGATGCATCTTCTCACAGTAACTTCAAACGTCTTAAAGCAAGGCTGTGCTATGAATTAAAACACAAATTCTGCACGTAGTTGTAAGAACATGAATTTCACACTCTAGCAGCCCCTTCAATCTATATTCCTAGATCAACCCCTGCCCCACCAGTAGGCTTTAATCCCACACTCAAATAAATTCCAAATGGAGTTAAAAGTTGAATGACAATCATATGAAAACCAAGAGAAAACAGCAGTTATTTTAAAACAAAGAAAACAAATAACATCAAGTTTTTTTTAAACCTTCCTTGGCTTATTTTCTTTGTGTAAAAATTGAAAACACCCAGGGGAGGCCAGGTGCAGTGGCTCACGCCTGTAATCCTTGCACTCTGGGAGGCCGAGGCAGGAGGATCAGTCAAGGTCAGGAGTTCAAAACCAGCCTGAGCAAGAGCAAGACCCTGTCTCTACTAAAAATAGAAAGAAATTAATTGGACAACTAAAAATATATATAGAAAAAATGAACCGGGCATGGTGGCCCATGCCTGTATTCCCAGCTACTCGGGAGGTTGAGGCAGGAGGATTGCTTGAGCCCAGGAGTTTGACGGTGCTGTGAGCTAGGCTGATGCCACGGCACTCTAGCCCAGGCAACAGAGCAATACTCTGTCTCAAAATAAAGAAATAAATAAAATTTAAAAAAATTAAAAAAGGAAAAAAAAAGAAAACACCCAGGGGAACATGAATTATAAAGGACAGGAACAAAGCAAGCGTCACAAAATATACATACTACTTGATTTACTAATATACTAATTCAACTCCTAGAGATTTATTCTGGAAAAACAAGTTAATAGAAACAATATAGATATATGCTTTTATATTTGTAATATAAAAATTTTTGAAACAATCTAATGTCCAACCATAGAGAAATAGTTGAAAAAAATCACAGTAGAGCACAATGAGATATCCTGTACAAATTTTTAAAAAATTAACTACAAAGATTATAGTGTTTGGAAAAATGTTAAATGAAAATAGCAAGATACAAATAATTTGCACCGTACAATCACAACCAAATGTTTAAGAATTATGAAGGGACATATGTCTCAGAAGCAAGGTAAAGAGGGGAAGGTCTAATTGTCCTTCAATTCCTCCTCAAAAAAAATTTTTTTTTGCTTGTTTGTTTATGTTTTTAAAGATAGGGTCTCACTTTGTCATCCAGGCTGGAGTGCAGTGGTATAGTGACAGCTCAATGAAACCTCCAACTCCTGGGCTCAAGCGATTCTCCCCCCTCAGCCTCCTGAGTAAGCTGGACTACAAGGATGTGTCGCCATGCCTGGCTAATTTTTTTTTAATTTGTTGTAGAGTTGGGGTCTTGCTATGTTGCCCAGGCTGGTCTTGAAATCCTGGCCTCAAGGAATTCTTCCACCTTGGCCTCCCAAAGTGCTGGGATTAAAGTTGTGAGCCACCACACCTGACCCAATTTTTTTTTTTTTTTTTTTTTGAGACAGAGTCTTGGTCTGTTGCCCTAGATAGAGTGCAGTGGCATCATCATAGCTCACTGCAATCTCAAACTCCTGGGCTCAAGCAATCCTCTTGCCTCAGCCTCCCTAGTAAATGGGACTACAGGTGCATGCCACTACACCTGGCCCCAAATTATTTTTTTTAATTTTTCTTGCCAATAACTGTCTAGTCACCCAAATTATTTTTAAAGAGGTATTTTAACTGACCACATAGTGTTTCTAAGAAAACTTCTGCCCAAGTATAGAGTAAATTTCTATAGCACCAATTGTAAAAGCTGCTTTCTAACTTAGATGAACTAAAAATTAGAACAGAGATTACAGAGTTTCCAAGTAACCAAGGAAGCAAAAAGAGGACTCTCAGGACTTCTACCCTACCCAAGTCACGTGTGGCCAACACTACGAGTTTCTTAATATTAATGTTACTTGGTGGAGTCTAATGATTCCATAACTAAGCAGCCTTCCCACACTGTGAACCTTCCACAGCCCTGTCTGTAATAAAAGAACATTAAAGAATCACGCCATGAATGCTGGAAAGGAACAAAGGATAAGAGAATTAAAACCAACCTTTTCTCTGTCTTCCTAGAAGTTCATCCATTGTGAGATAGGGGGGTGGGTCCTCCACTCCTGGAGAAGACAGCTTCTCTTGAGGAGCTGAGGCACTTCTTAAAAAATGTTGAAAAGTCGGTCCAGTGGCCAGTCTGGAGCTGAAATCCTTCTGAACTCCATCCTCCTGCCTCTCTGGGCTGGGACATGTGGCGCTGGGGAGACTGCTGTGTGCCCTGCAGGTCCTGAGCAACAGCCAGGACACAGAGGCCAACGGTCCCCACCTCAGAGACTTCTGCACTCGGAGGACACATTGTAAAGGATGCATGGCACTAAACAGCCCAACCTCTGCAAAAGAAGACAGACATCACCAGCATTCATTGAACACTACGTACAGGGTACTGGTCTGAGCGCTTCAAGTGTATTCATTCATTTACTCCTCATAAAAGCCCATAAAGAAGGCACTCTTAATAATACTGTCTCTATTTTACAGATGAAAAAACTAAGGCAATTTACCCAAGACCACATAAAGCAGTGCCAGAGATGAGATGCAAACCCAGGCAGTCTGTCTTCAAAGCAAAGGAGTAGCAGAGATGAGATGGAAAGTCCTTTAACAAAACAACAAAATAGCACCTTGTGCCAGGAATAGTTCCCAGGGCTTTAAGTGTGTTAACTCATCAAATCTTCACAGCAATCCTAGACAACAAAAATATTACAATTCTTATTCTGAGATGAGGAAATAGACACAGAGAGGCTGAGAAGCTTACCTAAACTCCTACAGCCAGTAAGCAGTCGAGCCAGTACTCAAAGTTCTGTATGACTACAAAGCTTGCCCATAGGCACCTCCCAACACTGCCACCTAATACAGTGAAAACCATTCACTGTCTGAGGGTATCTTCCTTCCATTTCCTTCAAAAGGAAAGCATCTAACATGGGGCACTGTATGTCTCATCAGTGACTCCTTTTACGCTTCGAAAGTCTCAAACTATTGCCTTTGAACTTCCCACCCACACTCTCTCACACCTGGTTGTGGAAAATAGCACGACCTTTATGGATGACAATTTGCCACTTTCCATCAAAACTACAAATGTACAAACCCTTTGATCAAACGTTTCCATTCCTAGGCATTTATCCTACAGATATACACGTGCAAAATGACATATGTATGAGGATATTCAATGCAGCAGTGTTTCTAATAGCAAATGAATGAGAAAGATCTAAATGCCATCAATAGGAGACTAGTTAAATAAATCCCGACATATCCATACAATGGAATAAGGGGCAACTGTTAGAAAACAAGACAGACAAAAGTGAGGCAACAAAGTGCTCAGTACTACCTATAGCATGCTATTCTTGAAACTGAGGGGAAAGAGGGCAGGAATGTTGAGGTACATATTTCTAAGTGCCATATCTAGAGTGCCATACCTCTAGAATGCATAAGAAACAATACTTGCTTCTCAGGAAGAGACTTAGGTGACTAAAGTACAGGAGCCGAAGCCACACTTTTCACCACATAGTTTTAAGGGATCCCATTTCTATGGCCTGACTGCCTCATTCCAGCCATGCCAGACATGTTTGTGTTAATCTTCACTATCTTTTAGGCTTTTACACCTGCTGTTCTCTCTGGCTGGTATAACTTCCCTCTAGTGGTGTGTACAACTCCTATGCTATTTTCAGCCCTTCTGCTTCCTCCGGGAAGCCTGCCCTAGCCATCATACCCAAAGTCTAGGTGGGGTCCTCCTTGGGGTCTTGGGGTTCTCAAAGCTCTAACTCTCCATCGTAAGTCTCATCACACATTTGTGTTATTGTAATATACTGTTATTGTAATTACTACTTACACTCCTGCCATCTCTTGTAAGCTGGGAGGTTCCTGAAAGCCTTTCTACACCTTAAGCATCTCCCATTCTAACAAATGGCTCCTGGCAGAGACTATACATGTATGATGAGTAAATGTGGCCCGTTACCTTTCCAACCTGATCACCTGCTGTATCTGCTACTGGCACTTAGGCAAGAGCAATACTAACCTACTTTCAAGTGTCAGACAACAGTAGACTTTTAGTGTGAGCTTTAAGATCACCCATTTCTACCCCTTAATTACGGTGTGATGTTTGGCAAGACAAATTCCTTTCTCTGAGCCGTCAACTCCACATTTGTAAAATAAGGATAAAAGTAGCAGCTATCCCCCCTGAGGTGTTATGAGAATTAAATATTAAACACCCAACTTGGGATACAGTAAGGCCTCAGTAACCATACATTCACGGCCCACACCTGCTTTCATGGGCAGTATTAGGGAATCCTGGTTAAGAGCATGGACCTTAGAATCAGAATCTAACCCCACTGCTGCCTAGCGAGGTACACCTTGGGCGTCTGTCAAACTCTGGGAGCCTCCATGTGTTCATATGTAAAATGGGGCTAATAGCACCTATCTCCATGAGTCTACTGTGAGATCAACTGTGATAGCACAAGTAAAATGCTTTGCATAGCACAGTGTAGAAGCCTTTGTGGGCGCTCGAAATTAATCTTGGGAGTCGGTAATGACGATGGAACAACAGCGCGACGTGCCAAACATGGGATGGTTACAATGTGCTAGGCGAGGTGCAAAGCGCTTCCCATGGGTTACTGCATTTAATCCTCACAGCAATTCTGTTAGATAGTTTCTACTAACATCCCCCGCCTCACAGGTGACGAAGCCAAGGCTCGGAGGAATGAGGGTGATTTGCCCAAGGTCACACGGGATTAGGCAGCGGGGCTAGGGTACGAACTCCGACTTCAGGCCCCGCGCCGTAACCACCGTCCCATCCTCCCCTTGAGTACCGCGCACTTCCAGGGCCCCGCGGCCCCTCCTGCCCTGGCGCTAACCAAAGACCAGTGCGCAGCCCCGCGCGGCCGAGCACGCCGCTCACCTCCCGCAGCCGCGGGCGCAGCCTCCCACAGCCTACGCTCTGCCGGTAGGTCCGGATCCTCCCAGCAGACCACCACTACCGGTGTATACACGCGACTTCCGTTCCGCTACGACTTCAGTCCGGGCGCTCTAACGGAAGTGCACCCTCTTTACAGTCCGGGTGGACCCAGGCTCCTAGCTTCGAAATACGTCCGTGGCTGAGATGAACCATACGATAGCCACTAGCCACTGGCGTATGTGGAAATAGAGCGCTTCCAAGGTGGCGAGTGCAAATTAAATATGCTCTAAATGTAAAATACACACCAGGGCCGGGCACGGTGGCTCACGCCTGTAATCCTGGCACTCTGGGAGGCCGAGGCAGGTGAATCGCTCAAGATCAGGAGTTCGAAACCAGCCTGAGCAAGAGCGAGACCCCCGTCTCTACTAAAAATAGAGAGAAATGGCCGGGTGTGGTGGCTCACGCCTGTAATCCTAGCACTCTAGGAGGCCAAGGCGGGCGGATCGCTCAAGGTCAGGAGTTTGAGACCAGACTGAGCAAGAGTGAGACCCCCGTCTCTACTAAAAATAGAAACAAATTAATTGGCCAACTAAAAATATATAGAAAAAAATTAGCCGGGCATGGTGGCGCATGCCTGTAATCCCAGCTACCCGGGAGGCTGAGGCAGGAGGATCGCTTGAGACCAGGAATTTGAGGTTGCTGTGAGCTAGGCTGACGCCACGGCACTCTAGCTGGGGCAACAGAGTGAGACTCTGTCTCAAAAAACAAACAAACAAAAAAAACCCTATATGGTTATTATTGGCCCATTTTACAGGTGAGAAAACTGAGAATACAAAAGGCAGTCACATGCTGAAGCTCATACAACGAATACATGGCAGAACTAGGATCCCTCCACAAGCCAGTCTGATCCTAAAGCCCTATTCTTACCACTGACTGACTAATTTGAAGTCCCACTGGCTGGGTTCCCACTGCTCTGCTGCTTAACAGTTGGGTAATCTTGGCCAAGTCAGTCACTGCTGACTCCCAGTTTCTTTGCCTGTAAAGTGACTACTGGGTGGAGAACACACTGCAATGGGGGTGGCAAGGGGAGGGGGGTGAGGAGACAAATCACAAGCACATTTAGAAGACTGTGGCAGTTGTCCAGAAAGAGACTGTGGAGTCCTGGACCAGGATGGGGTCATGGGCAATGAAAATGATGAAAACAAGCCCCCCATGTTTCATCCTACCTTGGGATCTTTCACCTAGATGATCTGCTTGGGGTGCTATTCTCCCTTCCCCTAACTGTTACTGAGAAAATTATTCACTACCCTTCTACAGCCACTGTGGGTAGAGTATATTTTCCTTACCTACAGATGTCAGGCTCAGCCACATGACTTGTTTTGCCAATGGAAGGAGAGTGGAGGTGATGACGTCATTGTGCCCATGCGATTTACTTTTCTTTGCACTCCAGAGACCTGCCACAAAGAGAGCATGCCCTGGGAGCTGCTGCCCCTTCATCTTGGGCTCCAGAAGGAACACAGAACAGACCTAAGCCCAAGCCACAGCCTGGAGCAAAACTACTCAGCCAGGCCCAGCTTATATTAATAATATTCAAACTGCAGTCAACATGTATGTAGCCCGTGAGCATGAAAGTAAATGCTTGTTGCTGTAGCCACTAAGGTTGGAGCTGGTTTCTTCCACAACATCATTGCAGGAATAACTGATGAAAGCATGCTTCTTCAGATGATCGTCTGCTTCAGTGTCTCCTGAGAGGAACCTCCTCTAACCCCCAAGACCGGGCCAGGTCTAACTGGCCTCTGTTCTCACCATGTGTCGGCCGATTTGAATGACACATCTGATTGTGGGAGCTTCTTTTTTTTTTTTTTTGAGACAGAATCTCACTCTGTTGCCTGGGCTAGAGTGCCGTGGTGTCAGCCTAGCTCACAGCAACCTCCAGCTCCTGGGCTCAAGCGATCCTACTGCCTCTGCCTCCCAAGTAGCTGGAACTACAGGTATGCGCCACCATGCCCAGCTAATTTGTTCTATATATTTTTAGTTGTCCAACTAATTTGTTTCTATTTTTAGTAGAGACTGGGGTCTCGCTCTTGCTCAGGCTGGTCCCGAACTCCTGAGCTGAAACGATCAGCCCACCTTGGCCTCCTAGAGTGCTAGGATTACAGGTGTGAGTCATTGGGCCCAGCCTGTGGGAGCTTCTGATGGGTTTCTTTCCTCTGAGGATGGGGACCTGTCAGTCTTGCTCCCAGCTGCATCACCTCCTGGCCCCAAGAACTGGCAAAGAGTGGGTATATATGGCATGCTTCCCCTTAGATGAACAGTGGACTCACAGATGGATGGGTAGACAGGTAGATGGGTGAGCAAGGCTGGAATGTCTCTGTTCACCTGTATCTCTCCAGGTTTCTAGTACCTGGTTCCAAGAACCAGCTCTGGCTCTGGCTATTATGGGACCTCATGTGCGGGCTCACTTAGAACTGCTTAGTCCAATACAATAGCCAGGAGCTATGTATCTAATGTGAATGAGAAACTGAATTTTATTTAACTTTAATTAATTTTTTTTTTGAGACAGAGTCTCACTCTGTTGCCCTGGCTAGAGTGCCATGGCGTCAGCTAGCTCACAGCAACCTCGAACTCCTGGGCTCAAGCGATCCTTCTGCCTCAGCCTCCCGAGTAGCTGGGACTACAGGCATGTGCCACCATGCCCGACTGATTTTTTCTATATATTTTTAGTTGTCCAATTAATTTCTTCTATTTTTAGTAGAGACGGGGTCTCACTCTTGCTCAGGCTGGTTTCGAACTCCTGACCTTGAGTGATCCGCCCGCCTCGGCCTCCCAAAGTGCTAAGATTACAGGCGTGAGCCACTGTGCCCGGCCCAACTTTAATTAATTTAAATTTAAAATCTGATACACAATTCAGGCTTTGGAAGACTTTAGAACATTTAGAACAATATGGGTATGTGAATCTACTTTTTTCAACTGTAAATGTTATAAAATCTAAATATAAATCAAGCATTCCCAATAAAAATTTGGCATCTGAATAGAGATGTGCTGTAGGTATAAAATACATACTGGATTTCAAAGATTTAGTACACAAAAGGAATGTATAACCTCTCACGAATAAATTTTTATATTATGAGTTGAAGTGACAATATTTTGGATATATTAGGTTAAATAAAATATATTATTAAAATTATTTCCACCTGTCTTTTAACTTTTTATAACGTGGCTACTAGAACATTTTAAATTACGTAAGTGGCTTGTATTATATTTCTACTAATGGTACAGTTCACCTCTAAGGTGAACAAGGGCTTTGAAGTCAGACAAATCTGATCTGAATCCCAGCTCAAACATTTCATAGCTATGTGACTTTGGGCAACTTGCTGCCCCTCTCTGAGCCCCAGTTTCCTTATCTGTGAAATGGAGATAAATGTGCCCGCCATACAGGTGTGTGGTGAGGATCCAATGACACATAGATGCACAGTATCTAGCACACTACCTGGAAGATCGCAACTGCTCTCTAAATGCTAGCCACCATTGCTGTTGTCATTGTGATTTTCTGGATGATGCAAGCAAGCAGGAAGTTATAACTGGCGCTCACTCACATCCAGTCAGCACATCATAGCTTCTGAAGCATGTTCCATCTGACCTCCCTTCTGTAAGAAAGGGGCCTAAGGCTCTCTATGATTGTTTTAAAATAGGTCCACAAATTCTTTGGCATTCCTTTCTTCAAGAGGTGGGATCTAATTCCCCTCCCCTTGAGTGGGGGCTGAACTCAAAAGAACTTCTTTTTTTTTTTTTTTTTTTTAGAGACAGGGTCTCACTCTTGAGCAGGCTGATCTCAAACTCCTGAGCTCAAGCAATCCTCCTGCCTTGGCCGCCCAGAGTGCTAGGATGACCGGCGTGAGCCACCACGCCTGGCCAGTGATTCACTTCTAATGAATAGAATACAGCAGAAGTGACAGTATATGATATCCAAGACTGGGTCACAAGCGGCATTGTGGCTTCCTCCCTGCTCTCTCTTTTGCGTCTCACTGTGAGGAAAGCCAGCTGCCATGTCATGAGGAGACTTAAGCAGCTCTGTGGTTAGGCTCATACAAGGAGGAACTGAGACCTCCTACCACAGCCGTGTGAGTGAGCAATATTGGAAATGGATCCTCCAGCCCCAGTCAAGCCTTCAGATGACTAAGGCCCCAGCTGACATCTTCACTGCAACTTCATGAGAAACCCTAAGACACAAGTGACCCAATTTAGCCCCTCTCAAATTCCCGACCCATAGAATCTAAGCGATAATAAATGGTTGTCATTTTAAGCTGCTAAATGTTGGGTAATTTGTCACACAACAATCAAATAACCAATACACTTTCCTTTTGCCCCTGTAGTAAAGGTTTGCTCCTCTCCAGGGGAAGCGGCCCCAGTCCTGGTCTGGTCCACTTTGGGACTTCAGGGGCCACCACAGGGCCCAATGGCCAAGTCACAAACCACAGACACTGGGCCAGGCTGCCTATGTGCTCACAGGCTGTTTATTTACCCAAGAATAAAGAAGAGAGAGAGAGGATGAAGAGAAAAACTGGATGCCCCAAGGTGGTGAGGCTGAGGGGAAAATGAACAGAAAGAGTCCTCTTTCTTCTCTTGTTGCTGACCCCAGGGGACTCCACCTTGAGATGGGACCTCTGGGGGTAGCTTAGGGACCTCTAGGAGGCCTGGCAGCTCTGCTGTTGGCTGGAGTCAGGATCCTCACACGGGCAGGTCCCAGGCTCGGAATGGCTTCTGTGTACACAAAATATCTCTCTGCAAAAGGCACTGATGGAAGTGGGCAGCGGGAAGGCCACTCTGTCACAGACAGGACCCACAATGTCCTGGGTCTGGGTGCTGGTCCCCAAGACCAGTCCAGCTCCCTCGGGGGCTGGGTCTCTGAGGCCCGTGTTCCTCTCCTCTCCCTTCCCTTGGCCCGGTGGTGAGCAGGCAGTGGGTGGAGGCCCAGGCCAGGCCATGGGATGGACGCCCCCTCTTCAGGGCTAGTGCACCAGGTGACTTCTAGGCCAAGAGTCCCAGGCGGGTGACTTTGGCCGAGAGGAAGGAGTGGATGATGAAGACCATGGTTTTGGGACATGAGTGCAGGTCCAGCTGCTGTAGGGTGGATGGAGAGAAGGGTCAGGGGCCCGTCAGGCCTGGCCTCCAGGAGAGCATACCCCCTCCTCCCCAGGGTGGAGGGGGAGCCCGTCACTCACGATCTCGCCTTCGGCACCCCCAAAGTCCAGGAAAAGGAGACTGGCACCATCATCTGAGGACATCTGCAGCTTCTCGAAGGGCTGTCGGAGCAGCACAGCACGGGCCGCACCTGGCTCAGCTGCCCACAGTGTGAAGCCCTTGTCAATGTGCACAGAGAGGCTGCAGGGACGGCCGTTCCACGTGCAGGCTGCGGGAGGGCATGTGGGCATAGGCACAACCAGCAGCTCAGAGACCACACGCCTGACCTCCAACCCCCACTGCAGCTCCACAAGGTAGGGCTTGAATATCTCCAGGGATGGGAGGCTCCCTGTTTGTCATGACACTAAACTACTAAAACAGCTCCAGCCTCAGAGAACCTACACCCACTTCTAGTCCCACTTCTAGCAGCACCATAAGTAGAAAGGAGGAGCTTAAAAATCTGCCAGGGGCTGGGCACGGTGGCTCACGTCTGTAATCCTAGCACTCTGGGAGGCTGAGGTGGGTGGATCGTTCAAAGGTCAGGAGTTCAACACCAGCCTGAGCAAGAGCGAGACCCCATCTCTACTAAAAATACAAAGAAATTAATTGGTCAACTAAAAATATATAGAAAAAATTAGCCAGGCATGGTGGCACATGCCTGTAGTCCCAAGTACTCAGGAGGCTGAAGCAGAAGGATGGCTTGAGCCCAGAAGTTTAAGGTTGCTGTGAGCTAGGCTGACACCAAGGCACTCTAGCCCGGGCAACAAAGTGAGATTCTGTCTCAAAAAAAAAAAAAAATCTGCCAGGGACAGGAGGCCCACTCCCTGTAAGTCTACATCAGCGGACTTACCAAGCATGGCCCTTAGAGACCTGCAGAATTGCCCAGCTAAATTTAAATTTTAGATAAACAATAATTTGGACATACTTATTTATCTGAAATTTGAATTTAACTGGGTGTCCTGTATTTTATCTGACACCCCTACACCAAGTGCCATCTCTCACATCATCACCAGCAGAATCACAACACCAGAGTAAGAAAAACCCCAGGGGAAAGAGTCTCTCTACCTGCTGGGGCACCTGCACATCCCAAACAGAAGTTCTTGAAGAACCCAAATCCTACTTTCTTTTCTTTTTTGAGACAGAGTCTCACTTTGTTGCCCGGGCTAGAGTGCCGTGGCATCAGCCTAGCTCACAGCAACCTCAAACTCCTGGGTTCAGCAATCCTTCTGCCTCAGCCTCCCCATTAGCTGGGACTACAGGCATGAGCCACCATGCCCGGCTAATTTTTTCTATATATTTTTAGTTGTCCAGCTAATTTCTTTCTATTTTTAGTAGAGACGGGGTCTCACTATTGCTCAGGCTGGTTTCAAACTCCTGACCTTGAGCGATCCACCTGCTTCGGCCTCCCAGAGTGCTAGGATTACAGGCGTGAGCCACCGCACCCGGCCCCAAATCCTGCTTTCTATGCCCCTCCTGAAGCACCCTAATGAAGGAGGCTTGATTGCCTCTGGGGATAAGAGGCTCATTACCAGAAACGCACTCCCAAATCCACCCAGCGCACCTGTAGACACCTCCTGCACACCCTCGGCGGCCCGGTGACAGCCATCCACGAGCTGGCGGGTCCAGGCGGCCAGCTCCTGTGGTGACTCCACGCTGAAGAGGTGAGTGTCCACACCATGGCGTGTGCCCGTGCGTAGGGCAAAGGAGAGCTCTGTGTCGTAGGGCACCGAGCCCTTGGAGGGGCCTGAGTGCACCAGTCTGGGGATGGGGAGCACAGGGCTAAGCATGAGGCTTCGGGCAGGGGACTAATAGATCTGGGCAAACGGGGCGGTGACCTGGGAAGGGACCCTGTGAGTCCTTTACCACCTAATGGGGGACAGGACTTGCCAGTGGGAACTGACTGACTCAGCAAGAGACACCCCCTGCCACCTTCCCCCTTGCTCAGCTCCGGCTGCACTGGTGGCCTCACACACACCAGGTACATACCTGCCTCACACCTGTGCACGTGATGCTCCCTCTGCCCGGACACCCTTCCCCTATTGTCGGCATTGCTCACTCCCTCACTTCCTTCAGATCTTTGCTTCAGTGTCACCTCCTCCGAGAAGCCTTCCCTGACCCTCCACCCCCATCTACAATAGCACTCTTGTCACGCACTAGCCTTTCTTTTTATCATGGTACCAGAAATTATACTTTTTATTTATTTGTTTCAGTTGGTTTTTGCCTGTCATTTTCACTAGAATGTCAGCTAGGGTAGAAATTTGTCTTTTGTCCATCGCTGTATTCCCAGTAACTAAAATCATGCCTAACACATAGTAGGTGCTCAATGAACATTTGTCACTCGATTAGGTAGATAATCCATGACCTAATTATCCAGCAGACTGAATAATTATTAGCCAGCAGACTCCCAACACTAGGGCCAGAGCCCAGCCTAGGGTAATGAGACATGGGTGACAAGGGCCTTAGACCCTACAGCTTGACTTGTACTTGCTGTGTGGTCTAGGGACGCTCACTGCCTCTCTCTGGACAGCAGACCTCAGAGTTCTGGCCCATGCCCCTCTTTGCTCCTCTTTCCTCCCACTCTCTCTCCTGTAGCTCATTTCGCCTTGGGGCTGCTGCTGGTGCCCAGTCTCCCACTTTGCAGCCCTGAGCTACAGATCCGCAAGTCCCCAAGCTTCCCATCCGAGCTCCTATCCATCCCACACACACTTTGGACTTGATTCAGCATCTCGCCCCAGCCTCCTCCCTTTGCACCCCACCCCCAGTCCCACGCTCACCCAGACACAGGCTCCAAACCTCCCGTTCATTCCGGACACCTCCTTCGCCCTCCCCATCTGGCAAGCACTAAGCCCTGTTAATTTTACCACCCGTGTGGTTTCCAATGCAAATGTTGCCTTTCTTCGCCATCTGCTGCCTCCACCCACCTCCACCTCCCCCAGCCCGTCATCTCTCCTGCACGACTGCAGCCCTCCCAGCCTCCACCCTGCAATCCCCAGTGCCTCTTCCACGTGGCAGCCATGGGGATTCCATTAAAACACTACCAGAGTCACCTTGCTCCCTGGCTTAAACCCTTCCTTCAACACTGCCACTACTTACAGGTAAGGCTGACATGCCTTAACCAGGCAGTAGAGGCTCTGCAAGACTGGCCCTGCCCAATCCCCATCTCACTTCTCTCCGCTTCCTGCATGAAATCTGCATTCCAGTTATACCACACCCGCAGCTCCATGACATGCTGTAAGCCCTCCATGCCTCTGTGCCTTTGACCAGGATATTCTCCCTGCTCGAGATGCTCTTCCACTCAGCTGTCGGAGTCCAGCTCAAACGTCACCTCCTCCCTCAAGCCTTTCCAGACCAGGCCAGTTAAATGGCTCCTACAAACCCTGCACTGCACTGGCTGTTTCTGGGTCTGTCTCCCCCATCAGATTGTGTTTTCCCTGAGGGGACAGACTGCTGGGGTCAGCTCTGTGTCCCCCGAACCATGCAGCACAAGATGTAGGTGTCAATGAATGAGCAGCTGGTGAAACCTCATATCCTTCTGTTGAAAGCTCCCATTTCACAGATGAGGAAACCAAGGCCCAGACAGGGCAGATGCTTGCTTCAGGTCACCTAGGGATAACTCAGGGTAGAACAGGGCTGTAATTCCTGGCTCCTCGGGCCCCTCTGGAGCATCTCCCCACAAGCTCTGGGTACCTGGTGGCGATGAGTGGGGCAGTGCGGGCCGGCCGGCTCAAGGCCTCACGGGTCTGGGGGAGACAGCAGTAGAGGAGCAGCTCCTTTTCGGTCAGCAGGGCCAGGGTGGGGGCTGTGCCCCCACTGGGCAGCTGCAGGGGGCAAAGCAGCAGTGAGAAAGGGTGGGAAGGGGAGACGTCAGAGGGCCAGGGTCGGGGGAAATGATGAGTGCCACTGAGAACAGGGCCAGCTCCAAGGGAGAAGAACAAAGGGAGGGACAGGCCCCGGCCAGGCAGGCACCTGCTCAGTCAGCCAGCCGATCTGCTTGATATCCTGGCTCCCAGCAGAGCCGGTGGCTGCCAGCAGTGCCTGCAGCTCGTCCTTGACCCAGGGCACCAGGGCGTTGACCTGGGCTTGTATGGCACCTGCCCACGACCTTGCGCTTGCTTCATCCTTGGCCCTCAGGAAGAGGGTGTCTTGGCCATCTGCCGAACAGATCTCCAGATACCTGCAGGCACAAATGGGGTGGAGAGAGGGCCTGACCACTAGGCTGCAGCTGCCCAACCCTCAAATCTGGCCCAAGAAACCCCACCCACCATCAAACCAGGAGAAACCACAGGGGACATCTGGGAGAGAATCAGGAGTGATGCTCACTGCTGGACCACCAGCCACAGTTGTTGGGGCTTCAAGGGGTCTAGGGACAAGACATTATCCCATACACAAACATATGCACATACGCACAAAACAAATACACACACACTCAAACGTGTGACGCGGACAAAATTATTACTGTGTGACAATTCATAACCTTGCCCTTTTCTCCTGGTTTCTAAGGAAGATTCTCTTGCTGGGCCAGCTCACAGGTTCTCCTTGTTGCACAGAACCAAGCCATTCACTCATAGAGACAAAAACTAAACTGAAGGAGAAGCTTGAGAGGCCACGTTGATCTACATGACACAGAGCTGGGAGATGGCAGGGGAGAAGGGAGGAGACAAACCAATGCCACGCAGGCAAGGGTGCCGGCGAATTTCAGGGAGGTTCCAGCAGGAGTAGTGACAGGGAGAGGATTTTCACAATGATCTGTGATGCATTAAGCACTCACTACCCTTTGGCATCTCGGTACTGGATGGAGTGAGGCAGACGGCAGAGGATGGCTCTCAGACGACACCCAGCCCGCACCCTTCACCGCTGCCTTCCTCTACTGCAGAAGTAGAAAGCAAAATACTTGCATTCCCAGCCTCCCTGCAGCAAGGGCCGACCATGTGACCCCATTCTGACCAATGAGTTATAGACAGAAGTCTCAGAAGAGGGTGTCCCTTCCTGAACGAAAGATAAATCTTTCCTAGGTATGGTAGTTAGTCTCCAGAGATGGCCTCTGCCCAATCCATCCCTCCCTGTGCACACAGTCTGCTTCTCCCAGCAAGAGGTAAAATTCATTTCTCCTCCCCTCGACCTTGTGATTTGGTTTGACAAATCAAATTTGGCAGAAGTGACATTCTGGCATTTACAAGCCACCATATAATAAGTCTAGGCTGGGCATGGTGGCTCACGCCTGTAATCCCAGCACTTTGGGGGGCCGAGGAGGAGGATCCCTTGAGCCCACAAGGTCCGGGCCGCAGTGAGCTATGATCACATCACTGCACGCCAGCCCGTGTGACAGAGCAAGACACTATCTCTAAAAAAATAATTCATTTAAAAAAAAAAAGATTAAGTCCAGTTACCCTGAGAACAACATGCTCTGAGGAAGCATAAGCTGGCAATGTGGAAAGGCCGTGTGGAAAGAGAAACGCACAGCCAGCCCCTAACTCTTCCAACCATCCCAGCTGAAGTACCAGACGGGGGTGAAGCAGCCATCTTGGACTTCCGGCCCCAGGAGATTCCACAAAGAGCAGGACTGACCGCCTGAGTCAGCCCACATTATAGAATTGTGAGAAATAATAAATATTATTTTGTAAGCCACTAAATTTTAGAAGCATCTGTTATTCCAGCAATAGATGGCCAAAATACCAGAAGAAAAGTCTCTTTGCCTTTTGCCTTTTTCCTATCTGGAATATGGACACAATGCTTGGAGATGCAGCCACCATCCTGCCTCCATGAAGAAGCAAATCCATAATAAAAATGGCAGAGGAAGAAGCTAGAAGCCTGGCTGCTTCATGGCATCTATGGCAGCCCGAATAGCTGACCCCTGGACTTCTTTTTTTTTGAGACAGGATCTCACTATATCACCTATATTACTCAGGCTGGTCACAAACTCCTAGCCTCAAGTGATCCTCCCACCTCTGCCTCACCAATAGCTAGGACTACAGGAATGTGCCACCATGCCCAGCTAATTTTTTTTATTATTATTATTTTTTTAGAGATGCGGTTTTTCTATGTTACCCAGGCTGGACTCATATCCCTGCTTCCAACGATCCTCCCACCTAAGCCTCCCATGGAGTAGCTGAAATTACAGGTGTGAGCCACTACATCCAGCAGGACTTCTTTTTAAACATGTGGGAAAATAAACCCCTCATTTATTTAAGCATTGCTTGTTGGGGTTTCTATACTTACATCCCAATGCAATCTTAACATTGAGTAAAAGTTTGAAATAGTTTTCATTACATTTTGGTGGCCAGACTGTGTGCCTTTGACTGGGATGTTGTAGTGATAGTGGGCCATATGGAACACCAGTTATATTCAGGTTACACATGTATTTATGCATACATGCACATGTTCAGACACACATGCACACATACATGTATACATATATGTCCATATACGTGCAAATAACACATAAACACATGTTTACAAATCTACACCCATATACATGCAAATGCTCATGTATGTACACACAATACTTGCATTTATTTGTCATCTACATGTATACACACATAGAAACACGTATATAAACATGCTTCAGGTAATGTCTGGGATCAGGCTGGGAATGCACAGTTCTGGGAGTCTCAGGAAGGACTAATACCACCTCACTCTCATCCAACACAAAAGGCCCCTTTGGTGGAACACCTGTAAGTGGCCTGTGAATCACCAGTTCTTGCCTCATGGGGGCAGGCAGGGACGTGGTGTCAAGTGGGACCAAGAGATTTGGATGCTGGACACTAACCAGCTCTTCCAGCCAACATTGGGCATTTGCCTGGCATTGACCCTAGACTGTAACAAGCTTTTTGTGTGTATGTCACTTATACACCACCCCCAATATGGCATAGCCCACTTGACCAACATATACTCCATTCAACCACCATCACTTAGGCACCTGCAGCTTCTAAAGCAGAGAGGGCTTCTGGTTGTATGATCTCAGGCAGGTTACTTTCCCTCTCTGTCCTCATCTATAAAACGGGGTGTGGGGAATAATAGGACTTTGCTCACAGGGCCACTGTGAGAGTTCGCCCATGGAAAGCACTCAGTACAGTGCTGGGTACACAGTAAGCGCTCAGTAAATGTTAGCTGCTATCAGTCCTATTATCAATGATGAACTGTTAAAGGCTGCTCAGTCGTGAAGGATGGTAGCCTTCCGTGGCCCTGATACAAATGTTACCAGACATTTCACAACCATAGCAGAGTTGGCAGAGGCTTGAGGGGATCGCTGAATCCAATCGCCTTATTTCACAGTAGAGAATCGAAAGATCAGTGAGGAGGAAGGACTAGTCCAAAGAGTACCAGGACCAGAACTGGGTTCTCCCGGACCAAGTTCTTCCTCAGATGTGAACTGCCCAGAAGAAGGAGTGAGAAGCGAACACACCATGGTCTCCGTAACTTCACTCCTGCATCCATTCAACCTATTTCCTGAGCACCTACGGTCTTCCGGCATTGCACTCGTCACTCGTAAAACACAAAGGTGTCTTTCCTTTCGGCCCCACCTCCTAACACAGGGGCATCTGTCTGCCTGGGCCCCCCACCCCAGCCTTACCTGGGCTCCGGGTCAGTAGGGGTGCACCTCCTCGAGACATATGCCATCTTCAAGGACACGTGTTTGGCCTCGCCAAGGTTCCGGGGGGGTGGGGGGCCGGGGGAGGAAGGCTGCCGCTGAAGGGGTGAGGCGGGAGGCGAGTCCCAGCCAACCGAGGTCCCGCCAGCAGAGTTCTTGAAATACGGTGAGACCTCCTTCATGTACTTGACTGGTCAGGAGAGAGGTCAGCAGTTGCCATGGTGACACAATCTCCCATGCAACACACATCACAACTATCACTAATCCATTAAAAGTTTAATTTATGTCCAGTGTCACTATCTTCTTCTAGGCTGAAGTCCCTTACAGGGCAGTGGGGTAGAAAATACTGGACATCTGCCAGTATCCCTGCTATACAAATTAACCGAATTTTTTATTTAATTTTAATTAACTTAAAATTAAATTCAAATAGTGACATGGAGCTAATGGCAACCATACTGAACAGTGCAGTTCTAGAATAGCAGCTCAGACCTGCTTCTTTGACCAACTGACCTGTAAAATCATGTTCTGGCATGTGATCCTGACCACTGGCCATGCTAGCTGGACTGGGGAAACACCTGAGCCACATTAGGCTACCTGATTGAGACTGGAAGAGAGCCTAGACTGATGGCTTAAATGTCATAAGGGCAACCACCTTCTGCTGTGGATACAGAGAAGAGGAGAAAGCTGGTCTACAGAGAGAGAAAATTAGTAGAAATGCATGTTGAGAGACAGAGAGAAGGTCTGCCAGGAACCTGCTAATGTTCCAGTTTTGTATTTTGTTTTTTGTTTTGAGACAGAGTCTTGCTCTGTCACTCTTGGTAGAGTGCAGTGGGCCTCATCATAGCGCACTGCAACCTCAAACTCATAGGCTCAAGCGATCCTCCTGCCTCAGCCTCCCGAGTAGCCAGGACTACAGGCATGCGCCATGATGCCTAGATAATTTTTCTATTTTTAGTAGAGTCGAGGTCTTGCTTTTGCTCAGGCTGGTCTCAAACTCCTGAGTTTAAGCATCCTCCCACCTTGGCCTCCCAGAGTAATGTTCTAGTTTCTGATATTTGTCCTTCATAAAGTCAGGTTGCAAAATCAAGTAGGGTTCTGATATATTCAACCAAAAGTCTTGACTAGGACCCCACTGATGGAGGCCAGGATCCCATCCCTTGCTGGAGAAAGAGGATCTCACTAGCAATGGCAGCTAGAAACAAAAGCCAACATGATGCCAGGGTTGATCTGGGAAGAGCTTGATGGGAACAGAGAGATTCAGGAACAAGTTAGCTTTCTTGAGCACCATGTGCCAGGTACCATGTGCCAGGTATTGGACTGGCCCTAGGACTGGAATGGCAAACACAGGACACTCGTGCCGCCGCTTCTCTATCCCTTGCTCATGGAAGACATCAGTGATCAATCTATGGCAGCCATTACCAATCAATTAAGTCTGGTTGGTCATGAAACATCTTGGTCATTCTTGCTATATCAATTAGACACGTTTAGCTGAAAATAATAAAATATGTAACAGCGCCTTAAATAATAAAGATATTTATAATTTCACTTATCAAGAAGTTTGGAGAAAGGCAATTCAGGGTTGGGTCAGTGGCCTAATCACATCAGATTCTCTGGAGGCCTCTTTGCCTCTCTCTTGGCTTTCCCCTCATGACCACAAAACAGCTGCCCCAGCACAAGCCAACCTTTTTTTATATGACAAAACCCAAAGCAGGAAGAGGACACAGACAGAGAAAGGGTTGTCTCCTCACACTTCCCTCTTATTAGAGAGGTAGGTATCTCCTGAAGCCCCCATTAGATGTCTCCTTATATCTCATTGGCCAGAACTGGGCTGTGTGCCCCCTTCTAGTCCAATCATCAGTAAGAGGGAGTGGTCACAACTCTGACCAATCACAGTGGAGCCTCTGAAGCTCACCATATTTCACCCAACCAAATCAGACTTCCCTTAGCAAGGTAGAAGGGGAAATGGTCAGTGGGCAGACCTGACAACCGGGGCTGCTCCAATCCTGATGAGCAGCAGTCTCCTCATCTCTCAAATGAGCAACTAAGATGAGAGCGTGCACATCGAGGGGGTTAAGAGACTTGCCCAAGCACTGGTCTCTCTTGCCCAGCCAGGCTGTACCCTCTGCTGCTCTACTAGGGGGTGCCTGATGCCTGCTAGTCCTTGGAGGTAGCCCTCCCTTTCCCTTCTCTCAACCACACCTGCTCCCATGGCTGTCTGGCTTGCCAGCTATCTGGCGTTTGCAGTCAAAGCCCAGCCAGCATGCCCTGCCTGCGAATAGACGGCCCAGGAACGGGTTAGGAAGCAGGTCTTGGCCCAGCTCCCTGGAAGAACAAGATAAGAAGCTATTTTTGTCACAGGAGATGCCCCTGATTCAAGGAAAACAGGGGTGAAAGAGAGAGAATTATAAACCCTGCTGGGATTGGGAGAAAAGTTATGTTGAAAGCAACAGCAGGTTTTTTTGAGAGAACTAAGCCTAGGTCCAACGTTTAGGGACTAGCACTGAAAATGACTTATGACTGCGGCAACAATTTACCTCAGGACTAACTACTGGATTATGTCTCAGACGGCAGTGGAGGTGGGACAGACATATCACGACCTACTTGACAACCAAAAACCATCTTCTCCTTGCTAACAGAACCCTGAGCCCTGGAGGCCCAGCTTCTCCTGAACCTAGGGGGAGAATCTTGATTGGTCAAAGTTAATCACGATCATTCCACCCCTCTTGCCTGTACCTGGTTTAGAAAGGGGCAGATGATACAGTTCTGGCCAATGAGATGTGAGGGAAAGCACATTTCCTTCCTCCTCCTCTCCTCTAGCCTTTCAAAGGTGCTGGGAGGGAACTTGGTCCTAGGGCCATGATAGCCATTTTTTGACCACAAGAGTTGAGGTCCACACATTGAGGATGGCAAAGCAGAAAGATGGATAGACCTGGGTTTTCAATGATACCATGAGCCCCTAAATTAATCTGCCCTGGAGCCATGCTGCCACAAGATGTTCTGGAAGATTTTCTTCAATATTTAAACCTCTTTGAATTGGGTTCCTGTTACTTGTAGTCAAAAGCATCCTGACTAATACAGCCCCCAGTGGTGCAACTGCTACATTTCCTGGCTATAAGTGGCCACGTCCCTCCCTCCCCTGCTCAAAGCCCTGCTCTGACTGCCCTGCACCCTTTGCCTAACTTCAAGGCCCTCTAGGATCTGAGCCCTGCCCACCTCCCTGGCTTCAGCTCCTTCTGTATACCTAATCTCACCCTCTGGTCCAATCATACTGACTACTCACAGCTCTCAGAAGCTAAACGAGCTTCCAAACTTCCACACCTTTGAAAATGCAGTTCCCTCTACATAGAATGCCCTTAGCACATGGTTTGGAGTTAGATACTTCTGGATTTGAATTCCAGCTCCAGCACTCTCTAGCTGTGTGACCATGGGCAAGGTAATTCACCTCTCTGGCCCCTAGTTAATAAAAGAGGATTAAATAAGGTGATGTAAGACACGTGCTGCATTGTAGGGACTCAAGAAATAAGTGTCTTACCTCCCAGCCTCCCCTGCCCACACCTCCTAGAGCCCTATTGTGATTTTGTGCTGGGGTTGGGGCTGTCCCTGCTACGAGACTGGAACTCCCGGAGGACAAAAACTGGGCTTGCTCTTCAGACCCAGAGTCGGTGTTCTGTGGGTGGAAAAATGAATGCCAGGGCAGGACAGGCTCATTCAGAAGGTGCCACAGCCCACGAGGTCCAGGCCCAGTTCAGACATCACCCCCTGTAGGAAGCCTTCCCAGATGCTGAGTCTGGACCCACCACACCCTTCACCTCTGCAGTCTCCTTGACTCCACCCCGCTGTGGTTGTCTGTGTGGGGTCTGTGTCCCCTGCCAGGCTATAAACACTGTGAGACCAAGGACCTCATTTGACTCATCTCTGTGTCACCAGAATCCAGCAGGGATCTCATACGCTACATGCTCAGCAAATGAACATTTGTCAACTTTGAAGCCAGGGAAACTGCTAGAGCCCCTGCTCAGCCCGCCGTCCCAGAACTGTGACCTCCTCCTTTCCCACAGGAACATGCTATAAATGGACAGCACACCAGCTGGTGCCAGAAACTGGACTTGGATTTCACAAACCAAGTGGCCTCTCCCAGAGTGGGGGTGGGGTCCTGGGGGCCCCAGAATGTGGCCATATATAGCCCAGCTCTGATTTCTGCCTGAGTCACCCAGCCAGGCGGGCAGGCTGCCCAAAGCCTGTGGCCTAGAGAGCTGAGGGCAGCATGACCATGGCCCTGTGGCTAGCTAGCATTCTTGAGACTCCAAGCACAGGCCTAGCCAGTGTCCACACCCTCCCCAGCCAAGCCTCTGGCCCGGGAGCTTGGTAAAGCAGTGACACAGCGGTCCTTTCTCCTTAGGGAAGCTGAGGCAGAGACAGAGGCCCCAATTTCCAAGGGCCCCCAGCTCTGCCAAGGTGGAAAGTCAGGACCTGGCACTGGCCCCAGGAAGCCAGGACAAATGCCACTGGAAACACCAGCAACCAAGACAGGGCAGGATCATTCACATGGCCTAATATAATTGGGGGTATGGGGACCACATAGGTGCTGCTGAGAAAAGGGGACACATCCGTTTGGGCAACACAGTATCCCCAGTACTTAGCCCAGTGCTCAATAAATGTCTGTGACTGAATGTCCTAGCTTCGAGTCCTAGCTAAAGTCCAGGCTAAAGGGAAGCCTGTCCTCCCAGCTCGAGCTTCTCCTTGTCTGTTCAGTGGCTGGTCATTTACTTACCCCTGCTTGAAATTACATGATCGACCCATTTGTTTACTAGTCTATGGCCTTTCTTCTCTAACCAAAATGCCAGTTCCATGAGAGCAGGGACTGCTCTGTTTTCTTGTTCACTAGGGGTATCTTCAACATCCAGAGTAGTACCTAACATATACCAGGTAATCATAAATAAGAAATCTCTTAAAGGAATGAATATTGAAAGGCCAAGGGCTTCTCAACCTGGAGCAAGAATATTGACAGAGAGGTCTGGAGTGAGGCAGGCTTGGTTTAATGCACAAGTGACTTGACCTCCATGAGCCTTTTCATTCATTTTTCAAATGGAAGTAAAATATATCAGATTCAATACCTATAAAGCACTTTTTCCTGCCTGGCATAGAACAGGCCTTCGGTAGATAGTTGTATGGTTATTATTTCTAGTATTATATAAAGGGACGAGCATAGTATTCATATGTGGTAACAGATAAGGATCTGAATCCAAGCCCTACTTGTCACTTGCTTAGCAAGTCCCAAGGTCTCTCTAAGCCTCAATTTATTTATATATAATGGGCCCTGATATGCCAGCTCTTAGAGCTGGGCATTGTGAGAATACAAGTTCAAGCCGCTCACCTTTCCGCCCAGGGTGGTGTAGAGAGGACTTGAGATTCCAACAGGCTCTGGAAGAGATGACCTTTAAGGTCTTGCTGGTCTAGCAAGGCTGAACTATTAATATAAATAGTTCCTGGACTCTGGCAGGCCCCGCAGCAGGGCTGACGGACCGGCAGAGCCCAGTTGCCACACTTGGGGAGATGAAATCTCAATTTGCCACATCTTTAAGTAGTGCAGGTGGGTACCACCTATCAATATCCTAAAGGCATCTGAACCTTTGCACCTATCAACACCCCTTCCAGAAACCACGCTGCAGATAAATGCTCACAGGTGCACTGAAGCGCTATTGTCTGTGGTGCAAGAGGCTAGAAAGAACCTGAACGTCCATGAGAAGGGGCTGCCAAAAACAAGATGTAAGCTCCCTGAACAGCAGAGATCACGCAGTCTTGTTCATGGCTGTATTCCTGTGCCTACATCAAGGCCTGGCACAGAGCAGAGGCTCAGTACATATTTGCTAAATGAGTGAATGAATCCCAATAATGGGATATTATGCAACCATTAAAAGGAATGAGGGTCTCCTCCACTCTCAGGGATTGACCCATTCCTTCTCTGGAATGTAAAAAAATATAAATAAAAGAAAAAAAAGTAAAAAAAAAAAAAAAGGAATGAGAAATAAGTATGTGACTTCAAATTTATTTATTTATTTATTTATTTTTTTTAGACAAAGTATTACTTTGTTGCCCAGGCTATAGTGCCGTGGAATCAGCCTATCTCACAGAAACCACAAAATACTTGTCAAAATCCAAACTTCTCACACACCCTCCCAAGTACCTGGGACTACAGGCATGTGCCACCATGCCCGGCTAATTTGTTCTATATATCTTTAGTTGGCCAATTAATTTCTTTCTTTCTATTTATAGTAGAGACGGGGTCTCACTCTTGCTCAGGCTGGCCTTGAACTCCTGATCTTTAGCGATCCTCCTGCCTTGGCCTCCCAGAGTGCTAGGATTACAGGCGTGAGCCACCACACCCGGCTGAGAATATTCTT
>CAUYRT010012112.1:0-39176 GCA_963574885.1 Lepilemur ruficaudatus | reverse complement strand
TAAAAGTGTAGCGCATACACTTATATACAGCACCTAATATATGATGATAAATGACTCTGTTACTGGTTAGTGTATTTACTATACTATACTATTTATCGTTATTTTATAGTGTACTCCTATTTATTAAGAAAAGCTAACTGTGTAAAACACCCTCAGGCAGGTCCTTCAGGAAGTATTGCAGAAGAAGGCATTGTTATCACAGGAGATGACAGTTTGATGTATGTTACTACCACTGAAGACCTTCCTGTGGGACAAGATGGGGAGGTGGAAGACAGTGATACTGATGATCCTGACCCTAGGTAGGCCTAGACTAATGTGTATGTTTGTGTCTTTTAGTTTAACAAGTAAACTAAAAAATTTAAAAACAGGAGAAAGCTTATAGAACAAGGTTGTAAAGAAAGAAAATATTTTCGTACAGCTGTATACTGTGTTTGTGTTTAAGCTACATGTTACTACAAGAGTCAAAAAGTTTTAAAAAGTTTATAAAGTAAAAATGCAACAGTAAGCTAAGCTTAATTTGTTAAAGGATGAAAACTGTTTTTTAATAAATGTAGTGTAGCCTAACTGTTCAGTGTTTATAAAGTCTACAGCAATGTCTTCAAACTGACTTGAGATGTTTAAAAAAAAAAAAAGCACAGTCTACAACAGTGTACAGGAATGTCCTGGGCCTTCATATTCACTCACCACACACTCACTGACTCTCCCAGGGCAACTTCTAGTACTGTAACCTCCACTCATACTAACAGTTCTATACAGGTACCATTTTTTTTATTTTTTATGCTGTATTTTTACCTTTTCTATGTTCAGATGTATTTAGATACACAAAAACTTACTGTGTTATAGCTGTCTATAGCATTCAGTACAGTAACTTGCTGTACCTGTCTGCAGCCCTAGGAACAATAGGATATGTAGCCTAGGTGTACAGTAGGCTCTGCCATCTTGATTTGTGTAAGTACACTCTATGATGTTCACACCATGATGAAATTGCCTAACAACACATTTCGTAGAACATATCCCCGTTGTTGAGTGGCGCATGACTGTGTACCAATTACTACTAGTGGGAGTGTAAATTGGTGAGACATTTGGCAACATCTGGTGGAACTGGAAATGTGCATGGCCTACGGCCCATCAATTCCTCTTCTAGCCAAGTAGAAGCATTCTCTCAAATGTGCACTAACATAGCAGGTAAACATACTTTTTAATAGCTAAGGACATAACATTAAAAACTTAAAAACATTGAGCATTGCCATTTTCTCCAGGTACTTTACAGCCATAATTTTATTTAATCTTAATTGTAACTTACCATCTTACAAAACCCTTATATTCATTATCAGAAGTTTGAGTTGATTTTCTTGAAGGTAGAATTCTAAGCATCTGTTCATCATTATAAATTTGTTTTCTTCTAAACATTTATACTTAAACACTGCTTTTTAGAAGTCATGGTTGGCTGTAAAATTTCTAAAACATTAACAGTAAATGTGATGGGGCCATCCACACTGTAACACAAATAACCCTAGTGTTTTCCCGCTAAGAGAGTGTTGCTTTAGGGTCCTACGTCAGAGGTAAACAATTACAGCACATAGGAATAAATTTAATAAAAACTTAATAAAAATGTGTAGTACCTTAGCGAACAGGAAACCAGCCTTAAATAAATGGGAACACCGAGTTGACTCTATGCAAGTAAAAAATAAGTTCTCTCCATGTGTATGTTTTGCTTGCGTAAATTTACAGTGGTATTTCATTTGTTAGATCTGGAGGAATTTTATTGAAAGGAAAAAAGTGTGGAATTATTTTTAAATGTTTGGAAAAAGAAGAATGAAAAGTAAACAACTCAACCAGATAATTAAAACTTGTTCTAAAGCTGTAATAATGAAGAGTATGATATGGATTCAAGCACTGACGGTTTCATGTTTTTTGCTATATTCTGGCCTAGTGACTCAGGCTTGTTCCCTTCAGTCTTTCCTTGTCTCATTCAGCTTCCTTTTATTTCTACCTGCTTCACAACCTCTCTCCCCTCCATTGAATTGTCTTACATTTGCATATTTTATCTCTTATTTTATAGCCATTGCTTTTTCTTCTCCTGAAAGGGACACATGAAATGGTGTTTACTTCCATTTTCTCTCCTAAATCGATTTTACATGTATGGTTTTTTCTTTTCATTTTAGTGCAATGTTCTAATTTTTGATATTTCAGATTCTTTTATAGATTCCATTTTTCTTTATTTGCCCAATTGCAATGGAAGAATGTAAACAAATAAGCACTCCTACTCACTGATTGCTTTATATTGCTAAAATTCTCCTGTAAGAACTTATAGTTGATGGTTTGGTGAGGCAAATTTTCAGTAACAGCAACAAAATATAAGTGTGAGAGTCCTAGAGCCATGGGAATTCTGGGGAAGGAAACAGTCTCTTTAGGATTTTGCTGTGTTTTACTGGAAATACCCTTTTTGCAGCCAATTTTCAGTGTGCCAGATTTCCATGCTGGGTATGAAGTGTAACTGTGTTCAACCAAGTGAGTACTACTGAGAATCCTTTTGAAGCACAGAGAGGTTTTATCTTGTGAATAATCTGTGAGTAATTAAGTCAGCTGCTTTTCCAGAAAGTAGTTCATGAATAAAACTTCAGTTTGCTCATGGGTTGTCACCTGGGAAAAAAGAACAGTGTAATACTATTGTCAGTTCTTAGAGCCCATGGTCACAGTGGCCCCCTAGAAGCTAATCATGGCAACACATACTTTCTTTTCGGAAGAACCTCTGAGGTTTGGGAGGAGTAGTATTGAAGAGAGAGAGAACCAGCTTCTCTGCCTTCATCCAATAGGGTTACCCAAAGCCTCTTCATCTATCCATTTCTGAGCCTTCCATTTTGTCCTAAGTCCTAGGACTCCCCATCACTATGTTCTGGGTATGTTGCTCTGTCTTCTAAATACTCAGGTATGGTTTTAGTTTTAGGGTCTTTTTTTTTTTCTTTTTCTAAAAGCTGTATCATCTCTCCATACCATCCTCCTTGGATACATTTCACTTCACTTCTTTTCAATCTTCGGTGGGTTCATTCAGGGCTGCATATTTGCATCTTTAATGAAAACTCCCATTTGCTATGGGAAGCTCCGTCTGTCTTAAATATTTTGACCTTCATAAAACACATTAGACAGAAATCTCAGACCTCTGGTCTGGTCAGCTCCTCAATTTTCAGACATTCTAGAGCAATCACATTTAGTTTGTGATTTCATGATTTCTAAAGACGCAGAGAGGTCCTTGAGGGTTGGTGTCACGCCTGATCATTCTCTTTCCCGGAACTGGAGCTGGCTCAGTGCCACACTTGGCCCGTGCTTGCTAAATGAATGAGAATATGTATGTCACTTCTGTGTCTCAGTATTTGAATTGTGGTTTGGGGGGTTTTGTTCTTACTGAAGTGGCAAATAAGCAATCTGTTCTTATGAACGTTACCAAAGTGATCTCCTGACAGGAGAAAAAGGGAAGTGGATAGGTATGTAATGGTAGGAGGTCGGATTAGAAGGCAGAAAGAGAGAAGAGAGTCAAGATGGAGGAGGAATGAAGGACGTACCTATTTTATCTTGGGACAGGGAACAGAACTGAGTGGCAAAGGGAATGGCAATGCAGAACGTGGTGGTGGTGACGTGTACGTATGTGAGGGTTCAGAGTGAAGGGGGGTGTATTGAAATGTAAACAACAGAATAAATCCAAATAACATGAAGATTCCACATGTAAGGCTGTGTGGCACAAAAACATGGAGAAGAGATGTGGCTGACTTTGAAATAGGAATCTGATGGGACAGGCCATGGTGTAAACTTCCTCAAACTGAACGTGCGGGGAAATAGTCAAGGAACGGAAAAGGAGGTCTTCCAAGGTGAATGACAAAGTATGAAACCGAATGGGCCAATGTTCACTTAGGGAACTGTCAGAGAAATTTACAGGACAGATATGAATGTGGAGAAAAAGATGTTGGTAACATAGCTAGAAATGAAGGAAGTATAGAAATCCAATAAAGACTGGTAAAGATGAGCTAGAGAAGAATACACTCATTTTAATGACATTATCTCTATTTAATTACATTTGCAGATCATCTAAATGTGAATTTTCAGTGTTCATTGGCTTTGGATTGAAAGATTCAGTGAAGATGAACATCTCAGATATGAGGGTGGACAGTTTTGTGAAAACAGCAAAGTGCTTTTTAATAAGACAGAATGATGCAAATAGTTTTATTTTCTAATAACAAGAACAAAAATCAAAGTAACCTAGGTCAGCATATATGTTTTAAGAAAATAGAAAATAGCAAAATTGTGAAATACTGGTGTCTTTACTCAAACATACATCCTCTTCTATGGATCAGCCAAATCTTCCTCTGACCAAGATGGTGTTTTTAGGGTCTTTGGACTTGTTGGCAGCTACCTCACTGGGGCCTTGGAAGCAATCTGAGATTTTATTTTAATTTTAATTTTTTTAGTTTTTTAGTTTAAAATTACCTAGACCAAAAAAATCTTGTGGAATTTAATTGCCTGTGTCCACTACATAAAGCCATAACTTCATCTCTCACATGTCTTTGTTTTGTACATTTCCTTTTTTGGATCATCCAGCTTTTCCAGGACTTCGTTAAGCCTTTTTTCCAACACATGACTTTCTTCCCTGCTCCAAACATTTAAAAAGGTCATCCTACTCTGTGGCATCCTGCCAAACACCACCCAACTCTAATCACCTTAAGTGCTTGACCGGTTCCTTGGTCCCTAAACACCCTTCCCGGCATGACTTGTCCCCAGCATGGTGCAAGCACGTGATGGATCACCAAGATCCACTTCACATTCTCAGTATGTGCCAGTGACATTTCATTTCTCTAGGAATTAGGGAAATTAATGTCCCACGTATGAAATAGAGTGTTGGAACTGGGAAGGAATTTTAGAGATCATCTAGTCTAACTTACCGTGAGTCATTTGTGAACAGCTCCAAGGGAATCACTTCCAACAGGGAATATAAACAATTAGGGCCTCTTAAAAAACTCTATGGCAAGAAAGACTACATGATTCCCCCAAGGAAGGAAATGAAGCTAAGTGCGCTAATTTGGACAGATGCTCCAACAGCATCTCCAACACATGCAGGCACAAATGCAGGGCTATGTTGATTCAATACAGTCGATGAGATTTCAAATCAAACAGACATTTATTAAGCAGAGCGTCATGATTAAGCTATGCCCAAGGTATCAGAGGACTGAAATTGTAATCCAGAAATACGAGAGACGCACCATCTAGATCATAGAGAAAAACCACAGACCGTACTGATAGTCAAAGTCATTTTTCTTCTTCTGAATCTGTAGCCCAATATGTCAGGTGCTCAAAATACCACGGAGGAACTTTATCACTGAATAGGGTTATAAGGAGGTGGAAAAAATCATGAAACCACCCAGTTGATGTGGAATGCACTGGATAAAATGCTTGCAGAGCTCTGGAATAAGAACCTGGCTTCCCTAGTTCCTGCCAAGGTCATTGAAATCGATTCAAGTCAACAATCACTTTCCCCTACACAAACTTGACAGTGGCCTGGAATCTGCAACTGTGTCCTGGTTCTCCATCAACAAGGTTGGGTTGTTAGAAGGTCTATCTGAAAGAGCTCCAAACTTCATAGCCTGGAGAGGTCCTCCTTAGTGCGCAAGCTTTAGCTTCCCAGAGCTCTTGAGGACCAGTGAGACAGTGGCTGGCAATGCCTCCCTAGTGGCATTGTGAAAAGATGTGAGAATATTTTGTTAGATTGACAACAGGCGCTTCACTCATTTAATAGGTAGGGGCCAGGTCTGGTCAATAAAGAAGTATCCTATGTTCAGTATTTTTGCACAGTTTTAATGTACAGTGACTTTTCTGGAAGTTCAACTACATAAATTTAGGACACTACGTATTTTTTGTTGTTGTTGTTCAGAATGTTACCAAGTTGATGGCAACACACTCGGGTATTTGAGTCCCTAATTATCACCTCTGTCATTCTGTATTAGTCGTTCCTGCAGACATGGTGATTCTATGGGTACGGATGAGTATGTGTCCCATTATGTGTTCTGCTGTGGTCATACTTGAGCGTGCATTAATGCATTATTTTATTATCAGCTACATTCCTGTATTTTACAGTCAGGGCACTGCATTGATTTTTCTGAACTTACGTATGCAAAGATACATTCTCCGGGAATTGATTTAAGGATAGTAAGGGAAATATTAAAAGTATTTATTATTGAAGAAGGGCATTGAGACTGATACAAATGAGGTAGAAAAATAGCTTTGAGGTCACATCTGGGTCCTGGATTTATTTCTGCCACTTATCAGTTCTTTAAACTTAGGGAAGTTACTTTAAGTCATCTTTCATCAAAATATGTATAATGGCAACCTTTTCATAGCCACTGTGATTTACGCAAGCCCCTGATGCATAGCAGATACTGAATAATAACTTTTCCTTCATTCCTTCAACAAATATTTATTGACCACCTACTTTGAGCAGGAACTTAAATGTTTTTCTTTTTGGTAAGGACGGGGTCTCACTATATTGCCCAGGCTGGTCTTGAATTCCTGGCCTCAAGCAATCCTCCCCCCTCAGCTTCCCAAAGCACTGGGATTACAATAGGCGGGCATTAATTTAGGTGCTGGTACATAAAGAAGCAAACAACAGAAATCTCTGGACTTAAGAGGTTACACACAAATATTAGGACAGCATTTGGTTCTCTGAATTTTAATACTGTCTTCCTTTTAGAAGTTCCTGTGTACTTTCAGTTACGTCTTTGAGGATGGGATGAGAAATTTAACAACTTTTTTCAACTTCTTGCATTAGTTGGTATAAATCTTATTTATTAAGGTGCATTTTCTTTTAGTTATCAGTAGTTTTGGCCTAAGGAACCAGCGTACTTCATGTCATTGTATGCCTAAATTATTGATATATATATTACTTATGCTTTAGTGCCATGTAGGTGTTTATTTATATTCACTCAGTTCTTACAGAAGAATATAGCTAACATTGTTCAAGTTTCTAGAGAAAATTCACCTGTGGTTTTGGGGATGATTCAGAGTCCCTCCTCTTAGGTATCCCCAAGTTCCATCAGCTCAGCTATGCAGGTAAATTAGTGCCACAGGTGTGATGGGTGGGGAAACTGGATTCTTGGTCTATCAGGTTCTTTCCTCTCCCCTGAGCAGTCTGGATTATGGACCATGGGAGTCCTGAGCTGACATCTTTGATAGACTTTACTAAGAGGAGATAATAATTCATAGGAATTACCACACAGGACAGTAAAGCTTATAATCTGATATCTGCTTTTAAAATTAAAATGTTCTCTTAAAATCCATCGCTTTCATTGCTTATGCTCTATCAGTTATTTCTTTTCATAAACCTAATCCATTGCCATTTTGCTGGGGTTTGCTCATCTCCTCCAGAGTTCCCTATATCACGTCTTCTTTCTTCTAATCCCCATGTCCCTGGACTTCCTGTAGCTGTGCTCTCCTGGAGGAAACCCAAAACATCCATCGATACCATAATTAAGCAGGGAAGCGCTTGCTCATATTAATCTCAATTCTCGACGAACCTGCTTGAACCTTGTGTTGTTCTGCTAAGAGCAAGGGGGGAGTAGCACTTAACTTGACAAGTGCACGGTGAAAATGGCTAAACAAGATGGACCAGAACAAAGCAACCCAGAGACGTGCTCCGGCGTCAGAGCTGCCAGCTGTTCACAGTAGCTGATGTCTAGCCTCAGAGCACCCTATGTACAAATGTTGTGTTGGGATCGATATTTTTCCACAGTACGTTTCATGTTACGCATGTCCATTGAAACTCAACATACACACGTACATACAAAAAGTCTTCATCAAATACCCCTCCCCCTTGGAGAGTCATAAAAACCATTGCCAGAGGGTCTGACCCTGCTGTAGTAAAGAAATATTTTTAGCTTGGTTCAGCTGATCATTTCACAGGTTTATTCCACCATGGTTCTTCCAAAGCCTATTGGAATGTGGCGCTTTGGGAGCTGTTGCGGTAGACCATGTGTCAAAGCCGTGTGTACCTGCTGCTGCCGTACCTTCTCTGACCTTTATTTTTTCTCCCCTTGGCAAAAGACTCCTGGATTGGATCCCCCCCCCCTTTTTTCTCATTCCCTCTGGCAGGTTGAGTCCTGCTTCATGGATTGAAGCTCACTTAGATTGTCTTGTTGTTCAGTGATCCTTCTGATGTTCTTCTATACGTGCAAGTTCTGTCTCTCCAATTAGACTTTAGTTCACCCAAGACAGTGCCAGTGTATCCCTAATGATAGGGACTCAATACAATGCTTGCTGGCTAGGAGAGTTCATTGGTTCATTCAACAAATATTTGTTATGTGACTGCTCTATGTTAGACACTCTTCTTAGTGCTCATAACACACCAGTGAGAAAATTGGAGAAAACCCTGCCCTCATAAAGTTTAGCTTTTAGTAATGGAGCCAAATAATAAACGTTGGATGTAATAAGCAAGTTGACAAAATAATTTGTTTGCACACAGAACATTAAACCAATAATACTCTTTCTTCTTATATGTTCCTCTTCCTTGAAAAGTACCACATAGATCCAACTTACTATATTTTTGGTTAAGGGTCTAGACATTCATTTATGCATCCAGTAGACCAAAAGTTATCCAGGATGTAAAATCCATTCCTAGCTGTGTTATCAGAACAGTACACATGATAAAAGCAAAACACTGACTAACTCTCTTTATGACATTACTGCTGTAATCACTGCAGGAAATAAGTTGCAAAAATGAAAGAAGGCAAGAAAACACAGTAAAAATCTAAGATGCAACGTGAAAATTACAGGCAGATACTGAGCCAAATGCACCAATTGCATGAACTATCTTAAGATGGAGAGGAGATGCTTCTCCCAATCCACATTTGGTCGTTTCTGACATTTTTAAGATTAGCTAAAATCCTATATTCCGAAGGTAGATTAAATTTCTTTTTGCTTCCTTCTGCTTGACCACTCCCTCTATGAAGAAAGAAGACCAAAAAAAAAAGTTCTGCCATTGCGGGTCTCATGATGGTTTACTCTAGAACCTTCTCTCCCTCAGTCATTGTCATGCACCAACCTCTTGTTTACTCTGCCTCCTTCACGGGAGACAATGCCTGTTGGTTTGCAGTTGTTCTCTCCATTGCAAGACGACAACTGTCTTGAGTGACTTCAACGTGTGGACAATCCTTCCAACATCCCATCTCATCTTAATTTCCAGTGGGTTCCTCTTCCATGCAGTCACCCACCCGCATGGTGACATGAGCACTCTGCCATCAGAGACTGCTTCACCTCCACGATCATTGGCTCAAGCACCGTACTTAGGACCTCAGCCTCTTCTTCTAGCCCACTTGTTTGACTACTTCTACCATGACTATTTTTCAGTCTCCACTGAGATCTTTATTTTCTCCCAGTCTAGTCTTTTTTTCTTTCCTCCTCTCCTTTCAGTAACAATCTTTTGAATAGGTCCCTTGACTTTCTTATTACATTACGTATCTATTAATAGTAAAAACCTATCCCCCAACCCTGCCTCTACCTGTATATGAGCAGCTCAGCTGTGCTGGAGAAGGTTGCAACAAACAGCAAATTAAGTGTCATTCAAACTCAGGCTTGTTAAAACACGTCTCACCCACCGCTTAATAATTTCCATGCATTTCTCTGATCGACTTGCTTCCTCAATCCACATTTATCATTTGAACATGCTCAACTCTCTTCCATTTTCTTATTGGCCTCTCATTTCATCCAGTTAATGCTCTTTCTCTTTTTCCTAGACAAATTTCTTGAATGAAAACTTTCCCTGGATTTGTTGCTTCCAATTTTTTCACCTTCCACTCACTACTTATCCCACTCCAATCTGGCTTCCACGCCCCCACCAGTTTATCCACCAAAATAGCTCTTGGTGAGGTCATTGTTGATGGCTGTGCATGAAATTCAACAGGCAGTTTTTAATGTTTAACTTCCTGGTCTTTTCAGCAAACTTTAACTGGATACTTGATTCCATTTTTTTTTTCATAACAGCTTCAAGATGTAATTCACCTATTGTACAAGTGAGTCATTTAAAAGTGTAAAATTCAATTTTTTTAGTATATTCACAGAGTTGTGCAAATATGACTATAATCAATTTCAGTAATTTTCCTCTTCAATGTCCACTGATAGTCACTCTCCACTACTAGCCAGACTGCTCGCCTTAGGCAATCATGAATGTGTCTTCTGTCCCTGTCAGTTTGCCTGTTACAGATATTTCACGTAAATGAAATCATACAACGTGTGATTCTTATGACTAGCTTCTTTCATGTAGCATGTTTTCAAGGTTTATCCATGTTGTAGCATGTACCAGTACTTCATTCCTTTTTATTGTTGAATATTCCATTGTGCAATAGTTCCACATTTATTTTGTCCATCTATCAGTTGATAGATATTTGGGTTGCTTCCACATTTTGGCTGTTATGAATAATTCTATGAACATACATTCACAGGTTTTTGTATACACAAATGTTTTTATTTCTCTTGGATTTATACCTAGAAGTGAAACTGTTGGTTCATATGGTAACTCTGTTTAATTATTTGAGAAACTATAGAATGGTTTCTGAAGTGGCTGCACCATTTTACATTCCCATGAATGGTGTACGAGGGTTCTGATTTCTTCTCCCCTTTGCCCACACACATGATCATCTGACTTCTCGATTCTAGCCACCCTAGCAGCTGGAAAGTACTACCTCATTTTGGTTTTAAGTTGCATTTCCCTGATGACTAATGATGTTGGGCATCTTTCATGTGCTTATTGGCCATTTATAAAGCTGCTTTGAAGCAGTATCTACTCAAATTGCTCATTTTTAAACTGGATTATTTGTGTTTTTACTATTGAGTGGTAGGAATTCTTTATGTAATTTAGATGCCAGTCCCTTACCAAATATAAGATGTGCAAAGTTTTCTCCTATTTGAACCACTGCACCTAGTCTGGCGCTCAAATTTATATTTCTATCCCCAGATTACTTTGAACTCTAGACCCTTTGTCCAACTGCCAATTCTATGTCACCTCTTGGTTCTCTCAAAAATGCAAAAATTAAAAATCTTCAAACAAACCCATGGTATTCTTATTTCCCTAACTAGCGCCACTGTTTAATTTTGAAAGCCAGACTTAAGTGCTATCCTTGACACTTGCTCTTCCTTCTCCAATCTATCCATTACCAGTTCTCCCAGTTTTACCTCCTAACGCATTTCTCAAAGTAATCCACTTCTTCCTAGCTGAACGGCAGCCATCCTAATGATGTTACGAGCCTTACTTTCCTAGATTCCTAATAGATTTCTGGCAAGTCTCAACTTAGCTATTCTAGGCCATCTTGACTTTTTTGTCCACACTGAAGCTAGCATGTTTGCAAAATATAAACCTGACCCAACTAATAAAGCCTGCCACCACCAGTATAAAACACCTGAACCCCTATCCCAATAATTAGAATTTTTTTTTTCCCTAAGAGCCTCTATGGATTGGCCTCTTTGGCTTGAGCACTTTCCTCTTGTGTCTAGATACACTGGCCTTTTTTCTTCAGAAATGTCAAGAGTCCTCTCTATAACACCACAGATTGCATGCAAGCCAGTTCATCGGTGTGGACCTCCCTGTCCAGTGCTGTCCAGTTTAGCCCTGTCCCAGTCTACAGAAATCAGGTCAGGTGTATTCTTAGGGACACTTGATTTGATTTCCACTTGGTCCCATTTTTAGGTCTTTTCTCCTTGCTCTGTGATCTCACATTGCAAGCCCTATCTTTTTCTTTCTGAACGCTTCTCTCAGTTTGTAGTTTTAGCTTTGAAAGTGAGACTAGTAGATTAGTCTCCCAGATGGAAACAGAAAAACATAATGGTCTTGATCACCACCAGATCACCAGACTTTAGCTCCATCCTTGTATACAATAGGTGGTAACAAAGGGTTTTTGTTAAATCAATGCAAAGGATGGACCACAGGCAAAGGTATTAAGAAAAAAATTATAGGACTCAGAGAGGTTGGATATAGCTGACCAGATTGTAAACTATTTGAAGTGAGAGAGGTGCTCCAAAAAAAGTTTTAATTGAGTTATTAGTGACACAAAGAGTGGATTCTCACTGATATTTTTTGGGCGTGAGCATGCAAAAGAAAGAAAAAAAGAACATAAATCCATGTAGCACAACATTTGGCTCATCAAATGGTTTTAAATCTGATTTTAAAAAACTGCTAAGCAATTATGTGGTGCCCCTGCTGAAGTTATAATGTTTGCTTTTTTGAAATGAAGTAATATGTTTCAAATGTTGAAGCAGCTGATGCTCAGTGACTAGCTCAGAAAATTAGTTCAGACTTTTGCTTTGGAATTACATTTTTCACATTTTGGTTTTCAGGAAGTGAAGGAGAAAAAAACAGAGGAAAGGATATTTGGCCAGGCATGGTGGCTCACACCTACGCTTGTAATCCTGGCAATTTGGGAGGCTGAGGTGGGAGAGTTGTTTGAGACCAGGAGTTCAAGATAAGCCTGGGTGACATAGCTAGACCCCATCTCTACAGAAAATAAGAAAAATTAGCCTGGCATGGTGGCACATGCCCGTAGTCACTGCCACTTTGGAGGCTGAGGCAGAAGGATTGCTTGAGCCCAGGAGTTCAAGGTTACAGTGAGCTATGATTGTGTCACAGAGTGAGACACAGCCAAAGGACACACCCTCATGCACAAAAACAGCTTATTTGTGACCTCAGGATGACCACAAAATTCAGGGTATTTCTAATCTGTCACCAATCAGGGGTGCAAACGTGTTTACAAATCACTTTGCAAGTAGTACTTATAGATTCCAGGTTAGATTAGCAGGGTTATTCAGTTATAGGGCCCCTATCACCTAAGTCCCTGGAAATGTTCCCTTTGTTCACTGTTACATTTTATAGACTTTATTTCACTTTTTTCTTTTCTTTTCTTTTTCCTTTTCTTTCTTTCTTTTTTTTTTTTTTTTTTTTTTTTTGAGGCAGAGTCTTACTCTGTTGCCCGGGGTAGAGTGCCGTGGCATCAGCCTAGCTCACAGCAACCTCAAACTCGTGGGCTTAAGCGATCCTTCTGCCTCAGTCTCTCAAGTAGCTGGGACTACAGGCATGCGCCACCATGCCAAGCTAATTTTTTTCTATACATTTTTAGTTGTCCAGTTAATTTCCGTCTATTTTTGATAGAGACGGGGTCTCGCTCTTGTTCACGCTGGTCTCAAACTCCTGAACTCAAACGATCCTCCCGCCTTGGCCTCCCAGAGTGCTAGGATTACAGGCACGCCCGGCCCACGTTTTTTGTTTTAATCTAAGGGAAGTTCTATACTGCTCATTGCAGAGTTTTCTGGCTTCAGGTTAAGCAGCAACTGCTAGACCTGCAGCAGCTGGGAGTGGGGAGCCTTTCAACCTTTACAGTTAAAAAGGATGTGCTGTGAGTGGATGCTGGAGTTACGCTTCTAATGAAATAGGGTGAGAAGCTCCTGAGAGATGCTGGCTGGAGAGAAGGCAGAGGTACCAACAGGGCCATGGGCACTGTGGCCAGGGCTTCAGGGGCCAGAGACTGGCTTGAGGGCCCAGGGTCTCCTGGCCACTTGGCTGAGCAGTCAAAGGCTTCCCACTGCCTGCCTGGTCCCCACCGCCCCTCCTCTGTGATCTCTTTACAGGCCTCCCACACTCCCCAGCTGCCACGCTGACAACTTGGCACAGTTACTCCTTTGCCAAGCCCAGATCCTTCCCCCCCAACTCCCTGCCAGCCCACCAACATGGCACCCTCTGCACATTTCCCTCTGCCGACCCCTGGCGACCCTCTTCCCCCATCTCTCACTTTTGTCCATCTCAGGGATCGATGCTGCAAACGTTGCCTTTTCTCCTCCTCCAGTTTGAGTAGGAGAAGGCTTGGTAGGGCAGCTGTCAGTAGTTCCAGAGCCATCTGACCTTCCCCACTCTCCCTGGGCAGCCCCCGCTTCCGAGAAAATGGCACTTAACCAGGAGCTGGGAGGGCTGCATTCTCCACTCCACTGCCCACTACCTGGCTTTGTGAGCACAGAAAAGCCACTGAGCTTATTTCCTGTCCTCTTCAACCAGAAAATTCTCAATTCGCGATGGTTCCTGAGGCCCAAGGTCTCTTTCCTCTGCTGTCCCAGCATTACCTCGTTACTCGAGTGGGTGTGTCACAGAGGGGGACCTGCCCCTGTACTTGCCAGCCTCCCAGCGGGGTTGTCTCTCTCTTATTCTGTGGGTGGCTCATTGTTCTACCATCCCCTCTCCCCAGACTCTCTGGTCAGTCATTGCAGTTACACTTTCTGATGGCCAACTATGGGCGCAACCCAATTTCTGGGTATATATTAATAAGCAAAGTAGTGGCATTTCCTGTTCTCATACAGCCTACAGACTAAAGCGAGACAGTGATGAAATGCAACGGAACCAGCACATGAGAACTCTTCCCTCATTCCCATCTCTTTCTCTCGCTCTCTGAAGATTGAGCTTAGAGTAAACTGGCCTTCGATTTGAGACCCAGATAATTCCGGCACCTTCAAATTTTAGAATCGACCTTTACACGGCTCTGGTGTTTGAAAGACTATTCGAGGTCAGAAATTCACGAGAAGGCTGAGCAGGACTGTGGGCTTCTATTAGATTTTCTGAACGTTCAAAACACGTTACGTATAGACTACTTGGAAACAGGTGTGGGCCTACCATTCTGTGTGTGTTTACATATACTCCAAAGTGCATTCAGGAATAATGTATCCCATTTATTTTGTCTTCTTGGTGCATACTCAAGAAAGCTAGGAGCCTCTTCGAGGCAGGCAAATTTCTGGAAATGAGCGAGTATAAGCTTGTTTTGCTGTCACAAGCTGTTGAGGCTGTAGATTTTTAGTATACATATTATTTCCTTCTCCTTCCCCAAATCCCTCTACAGTACGTGTGGGACAGGCATCATTATCAACTCCCCCTCGCATTTCACCAAGTACGGTTTACTAATTTCCCCAAGGTCACGCCGTAGCTGTGGAAGGCAAGCCTTCCCGCTCCAAGGTGCCATGTGTCGCGTGATGGCTCCTACAACTTTGGTAAGCCCTTCCTAATAATTAAAAGGGTGACGGGAAGGTGGACAGGCCCCCGTGGAATTAGAGCTTACAATATGCTTTTCCAAATTCCCCCACTGTGCTTTGCAATCAAATCAAGCTGCTGTTCATTTCGGGACTCAGGATGCAGTGTTCTGGGATGCAATGTTCTCAGCCCTGTTCCCGGCGGATGAGTCTCCACCGATCACAAATAGCACAGCCGATGCTAATGGCTGCTTATCATCCTGCAGCTTCTCAAATAGGCCACGGGGTTGGCAGGAGAGCTCTTGGGCATGGCGACATAGGTTCTCTGCTAGCTGGTGTCAAAGCTCCAGGGACAATACGTCGCAGTGGCTTCAGACTCACTCGTACGTCCGAGCTCCTGAAAGTCGTGGAACCTTATGAAGTGTTGCAATTCTGCCAAGTGGACCGTGGCAGAAGTAGAACACTGTACCATGTGTGTTCTAGAAAATCATAGCCCACCAGTCGGTGAAAATAAACAAGCTGAGCCTGGTCAGTTTCCAGGTTTTTTTTTTTTTATTAACTTTTTGCTTGTTGATTTTAATTCTGTTTACCACCTGTTACCAGACTAACGGTAAGGTAATAGGCACCGAGCACTGAAGAAAATTTATAAACTTGAACGAGAGAATTCTATACACCAATTGGTTGTATCTCTTTCTTTCTGTGGATCAGGAACACACTGCCACTTCTGGATGTTTCTAGAGGAATATCACAATCTGGCTCTCAGAAGATGCGTGTCAGGAACCATGGTTGCTGAGTCAAGTATAAGTGAATGTGACATCAGGAATTTGTAATAATATAAAGAAGGATCACTTTGAACTTTTTCTTCTTTCTCTTAGGATTGAAATAATTTTCTTTTTTTTTTTTGAGACAGAGTCTCACTCTGCTGCCCAGACTAGAGTGAGTGCCCTGGCATCAGCCTAGCTCACAGCAACCTCAAACTCCTGGGCTCAAGCGATCCTTCTGCCTCAGCCTCCCGAGTAGCTGGGACTACAGGCATGCGCCACCATGCCCGGCTAATTTTTTCTATATATTTTTAATTGGCCAATCCATCTCTCTCTATTTTCAGTAGAGACGGGGTCTCGCTCTTGCTCAGGCTGGTTTTGAACTCCTGACCTTGAACAATCCCCCCGCCTCCGCCTCCCAGAGTGCTAGGATTACAGGCGTGAGCCACCGCCTGCTTTCTAGTTTCTTAGGTCAATCATGTATTTGAGACTCTCATTGTTTTCTTATACTATAAATTTCCAAATTGATGACATACATAAAATGGCATATTTTCAGACATGTCCAGGCTGCTTTGTGGAATCGAGGTTAACTTTATAGAGCTGATAAAAAGCCCCTTAAAAAGACTAGCCTTATACCTTGTCTACACAGTTCTTTTACAAGGTTTCTGACCTGTAGTAAGTAAAAAATATAACCTTCTGACCTGCCCAGGAACCTCAAGTTATTTTCAGACCTTGAGAAGAGAAAAATTCACCCAATTCAATAGATATTACAGACAGTATATTGGCAAATTCTTAACTTGACTATCTCAAGGCTTTTGAAAGTCTAATCAGAGATTCCTTATAAAAATGTTCCAACAAAGGCAATTTTAAAATGGCCTACATGGAAAATCACTGTTCTCACTAAATGTTACACAATTAATCCAGACAAATATAATGAGACTAAAACTTATTTTACAAATAAATTGGTTCTACTATAATTTGTCTTTGGAAAAATTTGGGGACTAGAAAAAAGTGTTTAAAACTAAACTATAGTACACCCATCATTAGATTCTAGTCTTGTTCATTGCTTTTGAGTTTTTATTATTTGACAATTTAAACTAAATCTTAATCCTCTCATGTATTGATGGGCAGTTGGATTGTTTCCGCATCTTTGCAATTGTGAATTGTGCTGCTGTAAACATTCTAGTGCAGGTGTCTTTTTTATACAATGTCTTTTTTCCCTTTGGGTAGATGCCCAGTAATGGGATTGCTGGATCAAATGGTAGTTCTACTTGTAGCTCTTTGAGGTATCTCCATATTGCTTTCCACAGAGGTTGTACTAGTTTGCAATCCCACCAGCAGTGTATGAGTTTTCATATCTCTCTGCATCCATGCCAATATTTACTGTTTTGGGACTTTTTGATAAAAGCCGTTCTCACTGGAGGTAAGTGATATCTCACTGTGGTTTTGATTTTCATTTCCCTGATGATTAGAGATGTTGAGCATTTTTTCATATACCATGGAGTTCTACTCAGCCACAAGAACTATGGTGCTCTAGCTCCTCTTGTATTATCCTGGATAGAGCTGGAGCCCATTCTACTAAGTGAAGTATCACAAGAACGGAAAAACAAGCACCACATGTACTCACCATCTAATTGGTACTAATTGGTCAACACTATGTGCACATATGGAAGTAACATTCATCGGGTGTCTGGTAGGTGGGAGGGGGCAGAGGGGATAGTCAAATTCAGACTTAATGGGTATGGTGTGTGATGCCTGGGGTTTGGGCACACTTGTGGTTCTGACTTGGTTGGTACAAAGGCAATATATGTAACCAAAGCATTTGTACCCCTGTAATATTCTGAAATAAAAAATAAATTAAAAAAAGAACAACAAAAAAGAAATGACCCAAGGGCTGCAATATAAGTGCCAAGAGAACAAAGGCTTAGAATTCACCCAGGTTTGGCCCCTGACCTTGTTCAAATCAGTTAATTTCCTGGAGTTCAAACCAGGGTCTTGGATCAGTTGGGCTTGATAATCTCTTTCTTATAAAAATTCTGTAATTCTATGAAATCCATAATTCTTCAGAGAAGGAGCACCTCCCATATCTGCTTACATATATCCATATGCTGTCAGTTCCGTAACACAAGATGGGACCTTTTATCTCCAGGACTTAGAAATTTGCTTAACAAATACTCAATAAATATTTGTTGAATGAATGAAAAAAAATATATCTGACCTACTTTGTTTTCCTTTAGATCCTAAGACCTATTCCAAAGATAATCTGACCTATAACCAGAAGGAATACATGTTCAGAGAGACAAAAAATAAACTAAAATAAAACCATCTAGACAGACAGGCCTTGTTGGGTTTCCCCACTCACTCTATGATAATAACATTGGATCATATCACTTATTTGTCCAATCACATGGCTCTGTTCTTACTTTATTAAACCTAAACATAAAAATATACAATTTCCCCTGTTTCTTTGAGTCTTAATTCTAAGGGGTCCCATGTAAGTTTTAAATAAATTTCTATGCTTTTTCTCCAATTAATCTACCTTTTTCAAGATAATTTTACAACAAAACTTCTGAGGGCAAAGGGGAGATTTTTCTTTCACCCCTACAGATCGCACACTTTTTTTTTCTTGGTAATGGTTGTAGAGCAGCTTCTGCTTTAAGCCTGTTGTGTAGAATAATTATTATTACCCCTTTTCACTCTTAAACATTCGTGAGTTTGGATGATAATGTATGTGGTCTCCCACCTCTGGTGGCATCTCATTTCCAGGGTTTATGCAGCACAATGTTGTTCAGGAGCATGCACCTGTCCTCTGTCAACTGCTCGCTGTGCACCTGCTAATATGTAAGTGATCATCTCCTTCTGGCTCGATTTCACTCACCCAGATTTCCTAACATTCTATTTTCTCCAGTCACTGGTCTGGACAAATTAAATTGCCATTCTTCAGTTAGTGAGGCACCTATAAATCTGCTGGCTCTTTTTCAAACATTTTTATTTCTTTTCTGACATACGTGAAAATCTGGATCCTGCGATATGACTCTCTTAAAACAGAAAAATAGAGGTAAAGAGTGGCTCTATGACCTCTCTGCCTAGATTCATCATCCCTCCATGTGTACTCTACTGAGTACATGTGTACTCCACCTATTATGAATAGTTACAGGGGAATCCTTTACTTTCAAGATCCTACCTTGGTGGTGAGTTTATTGCATCTCAGTGTTTGGATCTCCAGCCTTAACTGGGAGTTGAATCATCCACCCACCCACCCTAGGGTTAGGCCTATAATTAGGATCAGGTGAAGAATCCCCAATCACTGAATCAAAATATTTCATATCCCATTACAACTCTTTACTTTCTCCAGCTCAGAAAATAGTTACTTGGTATGCATAATTTTTAAGGAGGTGCCTGGAAAAGAAAAGTTCAGAATGTATTCATTCCCCTTTTTTTGGTCAAAATAACTATGTAAAATGGCTAGAATTCAAGAATTTTTTTTTTTTTTTTTTTGTATATTCTGGTTCCAATGTTAGCTCTTCCATTTAGAGGAAAAACACAGCTCAATATCAAACTTTCTGGCATAGGAGTAAGTAAGGTCTTCTAAATAAAGAGAGGAGCTGAAACACGGGGAGAAAAATAATTAGTTAAGAATTGATTGTACCATGATCAGTACCTCTTTTTGAGGTTTGTACTTTCCAGAGTCTTGTACATCTTTAGCCTTCATCTCTGAGCCTTTTGATGAATTTTAAATAAAATAGAAAGCAACAAAATTAATGACAGCTTAGTCCCATGAATTAATAATACAAATATGTTATAGCTGTTATTTTGTAGCTGTTGTGTTTCAATGTGACTTTATAAACTTATTTAATAATTCCAGTAACCATAGAAGAGACATCTACTTTTGTGTTCTCCATTTTAGGTAAGGGACCTGGGTCACAAAGCATTTAAGCAGCATGGTCATACAACCAGTAGCTCATCAAGATAATTCTACAGTAGCATAAATTAAGGGAAACAAAGTAAAAATAGTCTTCAGTCTTTACATATTGTACAATGTATTCCTATACATCATTAAAGAATAAGTGATTCCCAATACTCATGTCCCAAATCAGGGATGGGGGGAACTTGTTACCACAGTCAGTCGTCATGCGTATAGAAAACGGAATCCCGTTGCTTCCAGAAACAAAATCAGTGGTGAGGTCACAGCTGCAAGACTTGGAACCTCTTTGACGAAGAGAAGAGTTCAGCCTCAGCTTCTCAAACTGCTCCAGAAGAAAACATCCACGAGAAGTCTAAAAAAACAAAATGCGTGATTTCTGATTAAAACCTATGTTATATGGGGTAGTAACAGACATTGTTGAAAGGTCTTCTAGACTGATATGTATCTATCACTTATTTGAACTTTGAACTCTTAAAGTTCCAAAAGATAATCTTAATTGTTTTTGGTTCTGTAAAGGATAAAGTTGTCAGCCTTCCTTGATCTTTGTCACTGTCCTTTGTGTGTTGCTGGTAATTTTGTTTGTTTCCTTCCTTTTTGCATTTTTTTGTATCACTTTTGTTTATTCATTAGATAAGAGGAAGAGCCTAAGACATAGTTATCTTTACGGGAACTCCTACTGTTCTTCCAACATATCCTTTGGCAGACCTATTGACCTAAAAAGGGACAGAAGTTTGCCCACACCTTCACTTCTAGATCTAAAGAAAAAAATTCATCCGACTATTCAATTTCAGAGTCATTATGTGTTTGAACTCAGTGTGTGGCTTCATGGAATAATTTAGTGGAAAACTGAGAAAGGATCCATCTGGTACTGTCATATAGTTGCCATTTCAAACCTGAAGACAGTAATTTTGAGTATAATGACAAAGGTCGGAATAAAGAGAGAAAACAACCACTGATATATTATTATTGGGTACTGTGTAGTTTTGAAAAAGTAAATCATATATTAAGGACCTTGAAATGCCAAACACATAAAGGCATAAAATATCTTATTAATCACAAAAGGGAAACCCATTTAAATTGCAAGCTTACATTTTATCCAAGCACGTTCTTAAATAAGTGAGGCGAAACATCAAAATCACCTTGAAGTAAGATTCAAATAGGTTATAGAAGTAATTGAATCTTAAAGTTAAAAAAAATCAGAATACTGCTAGCAGAAACATTAAAATATTTTACATATCTTTAAATCAACAGGGGTGTATATATTATCTTTTTTACAATTTTGAAAATATTTAACCAAGTAATTGAATATTTGAAATTATATAAAATCAATTAAAATGTATTTGGAAAATAATGTAGTCTATTTTAGGTAATATATCAGAGTATACTTACAGTTTTCAAAAATTTTTTAAAAGTCTTCACACCATTGCTATGTTTGACAAGAGATTCTTCATGTGGTAAAAATTGTTAAGCTATTAAAAATACCAGAAATCTCAATAACTGATTGAAAACATGACTTTATATTATATGTAATATAATGCACATTTTACTAGCATATAAGAAAGAATCAAAATGCCAGGACAATTTTTATTGGAAAATTTCTTTCAACCACATGTTTGTGTCATAAATTTATTAACTAAGATGTTATTTAATTTAGGTAAAATTCACACATAAAATTTACCGTATTAAAGTGAACAATTCAGTCACACGTAGTATAGTAATAATTTTGTGCAATCACCACCTTTATGTAGTTTCAAAACATTTTCATTACCCCAGAAGAAAATCCAATACATACTAAGTAGTCATTGTCCATTGTGCCCTCCACATAGTCCTTGAAAACCATCATTTTGCTTTCTTGTCCCTGTGGATATTTCTGGATATTTCATATAAATCATAAAATACGTGACTTTTGTGTCTAGCTCCTTTTACTTAGCATAATGTTTTCAAGGTTCATCTATTTTGTAGCATGTATCAGTAGTTCATTTCTTCTTATGGCTGAATAATGTTCCATTGTGTGTGTGTATGTGTGTGTGTGTATATATATACACATATTACATTTTGTTCATCCATTATTTTTTTGATCAGCATTTGAGTTGTTTCCACTTTTGACTATTGTCAATAGTGCTTCTATAAGCATACATTTACATGTATTTGTTCGAGTACCAATTTTCAGCTCTAGGGAGTTGAAGTGGAATTGCTATGTGATATGATTATTCTATATTTAACCTTTTGAAGAGCTGCCAAAAGTCTCACATTGGCTGCACCATTTTACATTCCTACCAGGAATGTACAGAAGTTTCCAGTTTCTGCACATCCTCCCAAACCTATTTCCTGTTCTTTTCTTTTTTTTTCTTTTTATTATCACCATCTTAGTGGCTGTGAAATAGTATCTAACTGTAGTTTTGATTTACATTTCCCTAATGACTAGTGATGATAGGTATCTTTAATGAATTTTAACCAAGATTTTTTAATGATAAAATTTTCTTATTATGATATTGCCAGTTTTTCCCCCATGGTGATGGAGAATAATGAACATTGCAGAAATTTTCGAAAGCACTACAAAAATAACTCTTAAAAATTTGTAATTAAAATGCATATTAAAGCCACTGTAACACAATTCAATGACAATAACCTGAAAAGATTTAAAATGTCTTAGTTTCATCTTCACATGAAAAATTCACACAATTCCATAAGCAAACTCTAAAAGTGTAGACAATAAAGCATGCAATAATACCTGATAATTTATATACACATTAAAATTAATGAAAAGCATGATCAAACATATAGCATGATCAAACTCACTCTCAAATGAAAGAAGTGCTATATTAACAACCAAAATAGTGTGAATTGATGGGATTTATGGAATATATGTAAGGTACAAATCTAAAAAAAACTTTCCTGGAAACCACTTTTATAGTATACATTAAGAGTCTTCAAACTCACAACCCATTAGATCTCATTATTCCCTTTTATAGTTTTTTAAATAATCAGATAAAATCAAGACTTTTCAATAATTATTTACCTCACCAAATATAGAGTATTTATCACTGAGTAGTCAAATTATTTTTGTCTGTCGTATTTTTAGCACTGCTCAAAGATTAGTTTGGATAAGGTGAAATGACATATAACTAGGTTAAAAATGGTTGACTATAGGCATTTACATATGGTGTAACATATGTAATACTTATATAAAGACCAATTATAGCAAAAAATTAGAGAAAATTTAATATTTGATATTCACCAAGTTCACTTGTTTTTAATGAATTATGAGCTATGGCAGTTGATTTCTTTAACTACCATTCCTCAGTAATAAGTTATAGACCTTTTTTTTGAGACACTGATACATTTTCCATGACATACTCTAGCTATATCTAAAGTTAAAGGAAAAATTCTATCATTTAGCTTTTGCTGCAAAACAAAACAAACCACCATTTAGTGGCTCAGAATAAAAATCAATTTATTTGCTTAAAATTCACACGTGACAAGTGGGGTGCACGCTGTCTGGGGGATGGGCATGCTTGCAGCTCTGACTCTGAGGAGCAAAGGCAATTTATGTAACCAAAGCGTTGGTTTTGGTAATATTCTGAAATAAAAAGGAGAAATACATGAAAATAGGAAAGGAGATACCCTTGCTTCTGAAATCGGTAAAGCTTGTTTCCACCCACTCACCCACCCACACCACACACACACACACACACACACACAAATCTGTGGGTTCTCTGGGTGTTCTTTTGGACTGGCTAGCTGACCTGTGCTGAGCCAATGGTTTGCTTGACTGTGACTGGGTGGTCTAGATAGCGTCACCTTTATGCCTGGTGTCTCAATTCTGACAAATGGAATTGCTGAGATCTCTGTATACATGGTCTATCATCTCCAAACAGGGCAGGCTTGGATTAGTCACATGGTGGCAGGGAATTGGAGTAGCAGAAAAGGGCAAGTCCCAAAGCACAAACACTTTTTAAGTCTCTCCTAGTGTCATAATTTCCAATGACAATTGGACAAAACACCAGATTCAGTTGGTGAAAAATAGATTCCATGTCTTCATGGGATAAACTGAAAAATGTTGTGGATGTTTTCCAACCTGAACAGAGGTGGGTTTTTTTTTTTCCTTGTTTTGTTGTTTTCCCAGTTTACTCACAGAGAATAAGTCTAAGTAGGTTAGAAATTCTGTGGTATTTATCCGCACATTTGAATGTGTGAAAGTAAATGGTGATAGAATGAATACGGCTCATTACTTCCATGCTGTTAATGGATATGGGAAACATATCGCTTCCGTCAGGGGATTGCTGGCTGTAAGTGAAGAACATTGAAATTGATGGTAAACAATAGTCACTGTGGCTACTCATCCAGTGACCCTAAATTTCCTGCAAAAAAACCAGTAATATCTCTGAAGGACTCGCAAATCATTTCCATTCTTTTAACAATAATGGACTTTGAAGATAAGCGAGCAGTGAAGGTGGCTCGAAATTACCTGATAAAATTTTCTGTGAATGGTTCTTCTACTCTCTCAATTTCCAAATCCTAATGCAAAGGTAAGAGTAATGACAATTTCAAACTCTTACCTTCTCTTCAATTAAGGGTCATACCTGATTTTTTTTTTTTCTTTCCTATTTCACACTGCAGCAATGAGTTTGAAACTTTAAAGTGGCAGCCATAACAGAGGAGGTAGAGCATTGTGGACTACTTTGAGGAAGCATAAATGAGATATTCCAGGACCTAGATTCTGGATGTCAACCGTGCCATTGCACTCAAAGTGCTAATAAAAATTGTAGTCAAAACAATTGAGGTAGATTAAATAAATAAAGCAATGTATTTGAGCAGCTAGTATGAGTCATCTAAACTGTGAATGCACACTAGAAGATATCAATAAACAGTAAGAAAATAAAATGTAAATGGATCAAGCAGTAGGTAGTAGAAATCTGTAACAAAGGAAGATTAATAAACTCAAAAAATGTTATTGTCTAAAGTGGAATTCCAAAACTGAATATTTGAAATTATTTGTGACACTTGCAAATTGGGAATAATAACTTGTTTTCAGATTTTGATCAAGATTTCATTTGATATACCAAAATACATACCACATTTTCTGAAGCATAAGTTTCATAAATTGTGCTTTATTGTCTAGTATAAAGAGCTGTAACACAACTTCTCAGAACAACTATAACAATCACTAAGACCAAAGATTCATAGCTATAACAAGAAATGGGTTTGAAACCCAGGAATTTAGAATAGTATTGGCATCGAATTGAGATAAACTAAAAAGTATTCAGGAAAGGATCTAATAAATTTAATACTGTATTAAATTGGTTTGTTAACTTTTTTAGGGAAGCAAATTTAAAAATTTATGAACAAAGACTAATTTTATATAATGTGATATGTTCATTTTCAGGAACATGTATGTTTGGTTCTCAGAGACTTTCAAGTTCAATTATCAAAATAACAGGAATTAATGGTTAGAAAGGTTAAACTTCCTTCCCAGAGTAATTTAGTTATTTAGAAGCAGAGCTGAAATTCTAATTCATATCTTTTTATTCTTGTTTAGTTATATTTTCAATTAGATGCACTCATTCAGAAGTTTCTTCTTGAGTTTTCATAATCCAGACAGAGCTGATATTGAATTGGTTATTATAGTCAATAATGGATGCTATTAATATTTAAAATTCAATACCCAAATAAAAATTTAATTTTAGATGAAGTTTTGCCCAGTGGACAACACCCATGATCAGACCATTTCTAAATAAATTATAATGCTAGAATAGACAGACTGATAAGTTTAAATTTCCACATATGAAATAATTTGTTTTGCTTATTTTATGTATTTTTCAATCAAATTGTTTGATCACAAAGAAGAAAAATGTTCACAGACTGTTTGAAGTCTACAGCAAATTACAATTATATGTGGTTCTTTAAATATAAGTACCATGGCTCTTGTTTTCTCTTAAACTCTTCTGAGCTTAAAGGGCAGTATGACAAGACTTTGATAATTTCTCATAAAGGCTAGTCTGAATGTGGTAAAAATCTATTCTAAATCACAGGGTTGAATATTGAACAACCAATTTATCACGTCTAGCTTCTTACTGATATAATGTGAATGTTAAAATTGGAAAAAAAATCCTGATCAAGAATCTCCAACACTACTTAAAATCAAAATGGCAACTACATAAAAGCTCTATAGACCCGATAGTCTGATGAAAGATTTTCCATTGTGGCATTATCTTTTAGAAGATATATAAATCAAGTGATTATAGCAACTCTTGTTTAAAATTGACCTGTAAAGTTACTGGCAGAAAATCGTTAAGTTCCAAATGAAAAATAATAATGCAATAACCACACTCAGCTTTGACCTGAAAATATGTATCACGATCAAGATGATAAAGACTCCTTAAACCTGATTTATAAAAAAAAAAGACAGAGTAGTACATTCATATGAAAAGGTCATTTTTACCAGCTAAACATTCTCTTCACATACAAAACATGCCGATATTGACCATGCATTTTCCTCAACTTTTAATATATTCCTACATCCTGAAAATGCAAACATTTTCTTTGTTTTCAGTGTTCAAAATAGTCCTCTGGGATATGAAAACATCTCTCAGGAGATGTTTTCTCGCAGGAGATTATTTTAATATATTTATTATCTATGCTGCATGTTTGTGGGAGAAATATATTTTTAAGCATTGACTATTTTAAATTAATGTGAATTAGATAGTCTATATTTCTTAAAAAAAATAAATTTACATATCTAAATAAGTCCTTTAATGTAGGCATGCTGCAATAATCTGTATGGGTTCTGGATACCCAAGCCTAGCAGAAGTAGCGGAAGACCTCTTGTTTCTCAGTGAAGAACCTTTGATGTCGATACTTCACACAAAAAATCAAAAGTCAGTTTATTGTGTTCTAAACAGAAATTTACAAATTGTACAACAGAGTTATATTATCTTTAAATTTTATATTAAAACATTCACTAAAATCCTGTATAGTGAAGATACCATAGCTGTCCCTCTAAATTATATACCATCACACACTGTATAGATGGATCAGAAAGTATAGATACATCTTAAAGTAAAAATCGAGATTCATGATAACATGGTAGTGTACACCATTTTAGTTGAAGCTCTTTCTATAAAGCACCCATGTGACACTGCCCATGATAAACATTTAGTAGTTACTAAGATAACCTCATCTATTTTGGAATATATCTAATAATTTTAGAATATTTTTTCTTATGGTATTGCAATGTAGCATGATATAGTAGAAAATGCACAGGTATTAGTGCCAAGCCAACTTTAAGTTTAGGTGGGGCTCTGATACTTCCTTGAGTGTGATCTTGGGAAGTTTTATTAACCCTTTAGGATATTACTTTGTTTTATTTGTATCACATCTAAGAAGGCTGTTGAGAATTACAACTAATGCTTATAAACCTCTTGCTATGTTATGAGTATTCAATAAATTGTATATAATTTAGTTATAGTGTTCTATGTTAGCATTGAACCTATTATTATTGAAACTTCCACTTTTCAATCTGGATTCCTTCATTTATTATGTATGTTTGTAGTGGAAAAGGACTAAAAACATCAACATGAAAACACAGATAAATCCCTGCACCCTCCTTCCAAGGTCTTTCTGAAAGAAAAGACAAATCTTAAATATGTCTGTCAGTAAAAATTTACGAGCGTTTTGGCTGGGAGGTAGATACCAGGATAGCATAGGAGTATAAATTAAGAATACCTAGGGATATGGGGTTAGACTTCTTTGAGAAAATGACAGTTAGTGGAAATACGAGTTGTAATTAGATTGGTGAAGGAGTAAAAGTATAGAAATAAAGCATTTCTTAAAACCGTGAGTCTCAGCTTTGGCTATACATTAGAATTATCTGGGGGAGTTTCAAAAAATCCCACTGTCCAGGCAGCACCTAAGATAAATTAAATTAGAATCTCTGTGGATAGGATCCAGTCGTGAGTAACTTTTCAGTGATCCCCAGGTGATTCCAATGCTCAGCTACTTTTGAGAACCATTAACTTAAAGGAATAAAAAGTTTAAAATTTTAAAGACATTATTTCATTTGCACTAAAATATAGAATGGAAGAAGAGCGTTAGAGACCAGTGTACACAAATGCCAAGTTTAATTTTTATTTTTTATTTGATTAGTGTTTCAGTTACTCAGTAATAGCTAATAAGCTATGATGTAAACTTTTTACCACATCTGTGACTCCTGTCACCTTCAAATTTTTTTACTATGGTAGCATCCCATGTTTTTTGATATTCTGTTTGCTTTCTACAGGACACATGCATTTGTTAATGAAATTCTTATGGTGGGTAAAGCATAATATATCAAAGTGCCCCAAATTGGGTCTAAAGAGCAGAGAAAGTATAAAACATATTTATCTCACTTGCCCCATAGTGGGGAATGTGTTTGATAATTAACAAAGAATATTACAATGATTGAAATAACCTTGATTCAATAAGGTGCTATAGAAAAAATACTGAACGGGAAGACACAAAACCACAAATACAAAATGTCAACACTCTGAGTGACCTTGGAAATTTGCACCTGCCACTATAGTATTAGGTGGGCAAAAGAGGACAGTGCTGTGAATGGCAATTTGAGGTGCCACATTATGGCTTCTCAGAAGTTATCTTTTTTTTTTTTTACGCTTAGTTCTCATTCTGTAACATTAGGCACATTTTCTAAGGCCTTTTGAAATGTTATGAGTTTATCTACAAGCTGTTTATCCATACAGTATTAACACTGAATGGAATTATAATAAACACTAAATGTAATATAAACATGAATTTTCTTAAGCAGATCAGTTCATCTCAAACAAACCATATCCTTAAGACTATATTATTTGACCTTGTGAAAGATAATTACCCTTATTATGTCTTTGACTTCAGCTCTGTAAAATAAAGCGATAGGCTATTAACTATGCTACGGAAGTTGTTTGCTTATGGAAATGCATTTGATTATGCTTTCCCCATGCTTGAAACACCTGAAAGAAATGTTACAAAATAGCACAGACTATCTTAAGTATATTTTCCTTTGGCGATCATTATTTGTATTTAATTTTTATATGAAATTAGTAATCACTAATTTTTATTAAGGATTGATGTACTAGAGACTGTTCTAAGGTTTAATTTATGTATTTTATTTCACTGAAATCCTACAAAGTGGACACAATTATTAGCTTTATTTAACAGATGAGGAAACATATGCAAGAGAGGAAAAATACTTTGTCCACTCACACAAACATAGGAAGTGGCACTTATTGAAATGAAGGCTTCAGAGTTTATAGTCATCAGTTCTATTTCAAGCTCACTTAGCATTTGACTATTTTAATTATTTGCATTAAGAATAATGTGTTTGAATCATGGTTGAGGAAAGATTAATTAATAACCCACTATGTGTCACACAAAGGTATGGGGATGATTATGAAAAAATACGGTCTCTGCCTTCAGCAATCCTGTGTTCTGATAGAGCTTCCGGTAAAACAAAGCCAAAAGCAGATGTGGCAGGTAACATTAAGAAAGTTAATTATGGCTCAGGATATGTAACTATTTATGTGGGAGTTTATTTGACATAAAATGATTAAGGAAATAACTTGTCTGTAAGCAAAACTGTTTAAAGTGAGATCTAAAGGACACATATAAGAAATAAGAGATATATGAGAAATAAGAGAAGGCACGCTAGCCAGAGGAAACAACATTCCCAACGGCTTTGCTACTGATACGGTTGTGGCATGTTGATTAGGGAAAGAGTAATATGGGATATGGTTGAGCCATGTGTGGCTGGTATGGTTTGGATATTTGGCCCCTCCAAATCTGATGCTGAAATTTGATCTCCAGAGTTGAATGTGGGTCCTGGTGGGAGGTGTTAGGGTGATGGGGACAGATCCCTCATGAATGGCTTGGTGCCCTCCCCACAAAAGAGTGAGTTCTTGATTCATTAGTTCAGAGGTTGTTTAAAAGAGCCTGGAACCACCTCCTCTATATCTCATTCCTACTCTTTCCATGTGATGGGACTAATCCACTTTCAACTTCCACCTTGACTGGAAGTTCCCTGAAGCCCTCACCAGAGGCAGATGCTGGTGCCATGCTTTTTATATAGGTTGCAGAACTATGAGCCAAATCAACCACTTCCCTTTGTCAATTACCCAGCCTCATTTCTTTATAGTATCACAAAATGGACTAATGGCTTTAAGAGATCATCAAATATTTGATTTTTGTTTTAATTCCAATAGAAATCCATTCCAGATTGCTGTGAGTTTGTTTTGTCTTAATGTTAATGCAATAAATTATTTTTTCCTGTATTTTGTAAATTAAATTGAATGAGGATGAATTTTATAATCAGAAAATATTATAGGGCTTCTGGCTTTCTCTTAGACATGTAAATTGCTTGGAAGTTATAACTGTTACTAGAATAGGAAAAGCTGAATAACAAAAACTTAATGACTTTTTGGACCCATCAGAGGACAGAACTTAGAGCAAATTACCACCCTGAAATCTGGAGGGACAGGTACATCCAATGAGATATGGAGACTGAGATCTGATTACTTGGAGCAGAAACCCACAGGAGTCACAAAATGATAGGAACACTTAAACAGCACTTGTGACAAGATGCTGGAGGCTCAGTGTGAACTAAGAGATTCAGAAACTTCTGGAGCCACAGCCTTAGGGGAGCCCCAAACTTTTGTGGGATTTACTTCCAGGAACCCTGGCAAGATCTCAAAGTACGAATCTAAGGGACATTCCCCCATAGCTCTGGCAGGGTGTAGAAACGGGCACCCATTGTGAAACTCCCGTCCTCCATAAGGAGGGCTTACTCTTCACCAAAGTGACTTTGCTTCAGCTGAGAGCATGGAATCATCCTCTTGATCCTACCAGCCTTCCTATGTCATTTAAGGGGAAAACACACAAAGTTGTCAAGGAATATGGCTTCAAGGAAATAGACTGGGAAGGTTAAAACCAGGGAAATGAATAAGGGGCAGAGGGAAAAAAGCTGTCCCACTGGAGGAGATTTTAGCAAAGACTGTGACCAAGCTTTAAAATTCCCCTCATCCCAACTAAACATTAGACAGGTTTCTTCTAGACAGGTGCCTGGAGCCTGAGTCTTCAGGGACTGGCCTGGAGCTTGAGGCCACAGGAAATGGCTTGGTGCCTGGGGTGGGGCTGGAGTCCGAGGGAGTCCGCTGGAGCTCAGAGCCATGGGAGCTGGCCTGGCTCTGAGGCCAGCCTGGCAGCCGGTTTCACTGGAGCAGACTTGGTTCCTGGGTATGTGATGGTCGGTGCTCACCTGATTTCCCTTCCCCAGATGGTGAGTCTCTCTCCTTGCTGTGCTGCCTGGGCTGGAGGGAGAGGTGACATGGGAAATGCGAAACTGTTCTTTCTATTCTATTCACTGTGTCTCTTTTAAAATTTCTATGCTATACCCAGGTGCTATAAATCTCTCATCTGAATTCCTCAGCTTTCCTGAAGGTATTTTTGCACATAGATACTTAATGCAAATTGATGTTTCTGTGGGGGAGTGAGTACCATCTTGCTGTTGTCACTCCTCCATATCTGCAACTTTTACATTTTACACATTTTTCTATAAAAATATGTTGGTTATAGAAGTAAATAATTATAAAAGGGATTTTAGGTATCATAATTAACACTCCTTAATTATTTTTGTTAATTTTAACGAGAAAAATCACTTTTACAATCATTTCCCTTTGTAGCCAATATATGTTGGCTCTTATCAGTTACAATTTTTATCACTAATGCATCTATAATTGCCTCGATATTACTGTTCCTGGCAGTAATATCAGTGTATATTGCTCATATAAATTAATCATTGTGTATTTTTATAATAAAGTACACTTGATTTGCAAATGGTACTACAAGTAATTTTCATATGCATAAAGCCATTTAAAATATGTTTTAAAAAACTGGTATACTTTTGAAAAGGGTGTATTAACATTAAATTATACATATGATTTATTAAAATATTACATTATGTATATTAGTGATGATAGATTGAATACATTTGTTTTAAAAGTTAATCTCATTAGTGTATTGATTTTAGAATTTTGTATTCTATGATTTGGAAAACAATGAATCTTCCAAAGTTTTATAATCCTTATGTAAATTGAGATAATTTTAGAAATTCTAATTGTTTAGATTCAAATTCTGCCTTTACTAGCATTTTCTGAAAAGATTGCCCAAATCTCTAGTTTTTTTAAACATTGTAAAAAAATATGCTCTACTTTCTGTTCTTTTTTATCTCATTGAGTTTAGATATTTCTGGTAACCTGATTCTGGTTTACTAATTCTGTTACTCTTTTAACTTCACATATTTAGATCTTCAGTTCTGTATTTTTCAGTTTTAGAGACTTGTTTCCACCATTTTTTCTAGATTCTCATTCTCTAGTGAAATTATATTTTTTGCTGTTTTTTTCCAAATTTTCCAGTTATGTTGACAGTTGACTGTATTCATCAAAGTTATATAAAGTCTTTACATGCTTATGCCAATGTCTGCTCCGCCAATAGGTCTACCTCTGTCATCGGTTCTTATTTAAGCTGTGTCATCCTGTGTTTTGGCAGGCCTAGTAAGTTTTGATTGAAAACAAAGAATGAGCCTCATATATTAAAAAAAATTTGAGGATCCAACTAATGATACTTTTTCAGAAAGGATTTGCACTGTCATTCATCAGGCAGAAATGTTGATTGATATTTAATTTAATACATTCAGACACTGTATTGATTCTCTGCTGGACTGCAGTTTTACTAAGCTGAGTCTGTGTTTCATATACACCGCTTTAGAAGTCTCAGCCTTGCAAGAATTATAAGTCATTTCCTGATGTATTTATTCTAGCACACCCATCAGTTTGCAAACTTTAAACCTAGTTTATTAGTTTATTCAACAAAACTATACTACCAAAACTCTATTCTTCTTTACAGAAACTGCTTGTCCTGTCCCAGGATCAGTAAATCCTGCCCAGGAAAAGTAACTCCAGAACATTATTTCACCACTATCCTTCTTTACTCTCTAGAATATCAGCCCTTCTATTGTCCAATGCTTCCGTAACACCCACTGTAATATTTAAGTAATATTTTATATTCAAACTTCTGTATTTATAAATAAGCTCCCAAGGCTCCCCATAAGGATAATTTATAATTAATGATTAAATTAATAATTTGAGAACTAGTTTCTTATGCACATGTAAACAAACCCACATGGCATAGTGGTTTGTTGACCCAGCATCTTTATGCCAGTGGCTGGTCTCATTGTTTATACAGTGGTGTACCCACAACGTCACTTTTGTCTTAACTTTTTAATTTGATTTTGTGAGTATATGTTTTCCCTCATGACTATGCCTCCAAAACCAGAGTTCACACCAAGTCTAGGTAAGCCTGCAGTGAAGAGAAAAGTGATTACAATAGAAATTAAAGCAGAAAAATTAAATGTTCCAGTAAAGGCCAGGCGCTATCATTCGTTGAGAAAGCATTAGGTTTCAGTCTCTCGACTATCAGGACAATTATGAAGGATAAAGTGAGAATAAGGGAACGTGTGAAAGGCAGTGCTCCAATGAAAGCATCAATGATTATGGTAGGGGATAGTGGATTGATTATTGAAATGGAAAGGTTACTATTGATTTGGTTAGAAGGTCAAAATAAGTGTAACATTCCTATTAGCCTAGTGTTAATGCAGTATTAGGTGAGTGTTAAACTTTAATATTCTTTTTGAAATTTCCCCTATCTCCTATCTAAAATTTTTGTATGAGTTTGTTTTTATGTTCTGTTTGTTTGAATTAAAAGAAAGAACACAATAGTTTCTGTAACTTATTGCAATACATGGTTATTGTTATTATAGTATTACACTGTATTAGATTATGACATATGAGCCATTATGTTATTATATTATTGTTACTACTGTATATGCGCTATTCATCAGGGACCTGAGTTACATACAAATCTGACCTAAAGACATTCTCAGGACTGTATCTCATCCATAACCCAGGAATTGCCTGTACTGGGGAATTCATGGGCACAGAAACATCTTATTCCTCCTTCTAAGCTTTCTCTGGCCCTCCCCAAAATCCACCATCTTTAACACTCACCATAAGACCTTGTGGGTTGCAATGGTAAGAAATCTAGAGCTTAGAAAATGATATATCAGTCATTTTCATGTTTCCCTTATGTCTTGGTTTTGACAACAGAGTTGTCACTGAGCAACCAATATTGATAGTACATGAGGTAATAAAAATTGTATTAAATTAGTGCTGCAGAATTTCAGAAATCTTTCTTTCCAGTTTGAATGTTATTGCCATGTTTATAAAATGCCGTCACTGTGGCTTTCCTCCACCCTCTCTGCTCCTTCTCCCACCTCCATCATACAGCTCTCAGCGGTGCTGTGGTTATGTCCCGTCCTACCCCAGATAATCATCTCTTAGATACCATACCAATTCCCAGAGTCCTGTGATGTCCTTCTCTGCTTTCACTTCAACTGATGCTGATCTGTGTTACCTTTGTATGGTACAGTCACAAAGCACTCATGTCTGTGCTTTCGGTTCCTTACTGAACAAGAGCATAAATTTAACAACAAAATGATAACTAATGAGGGCCTGCTATGAGCCGAACCCTGTGATAAGAACATTACATGCATTATAGGATACAGATCTTTTATTTGATGTATTACTTGTATGTTTCTCTCTACCGTTAGGCTCTAGAGACAGGGCCAAACTCATGTTAAACATCATTTAGTGTTAAAATTTTCCTCTTTTGACTTTTATCTATTTTCATGACTTCTCTCATTTCAAGACTTTGAATGATATGTATTTAATTAACTTATAGATTCCAAGATACTCTAGTCAATATCTTTCTTTCCTTCAAACTCTAGATACATATAATCAACTGATAACTGATATTTTCAATTGAATGGCTAATAGGCATTTCAAACATGATATGTCCAAAACTGAACCACTGATCTTCATCCCAATGTCTATGGCTCCTGCAACTTTACCCATCTTACCAAATGACAAAATGTTGCCATTTTCCAGACCAAGAACCTGGAGTCCTCCTGAAATCTACACGTATTCAATTGACCCATCCTCTTGGTTCTATTTGCAGAGTACACAGCTTCTCGCCATTTTCACTGCTGGTCCAAGCCACCATCATCTCTAGCCGGGATTATTACAGTAGTCTCTTCTCCTAGCCCATCTCCCTGATTCTGCCCTTACCTCCCTTCATAATACTTTCAACAAAAAAAGATGACCTGCTTTAGAACATAATTTTATTTCTCCACTCAACACCACCCAATGTCTTCCCTGTTTCCTCTCTTACCACACTGGCCTCCTGGCTGTCACTCAAGACATGCCTCTACATCAGGGCCTTTTACTTGCCATTTCTTCTTATTGGAATTGTCCTCACCAGATACTGGCAGTGCTTACTCCCTCCTCTCTTTCAGGTATTTACTCAGACAACGCCTTTCCATTGCTGCCTTACTTAGCCATCCTAACTAAAATTGCAGCTACCTTTCCTCCATCCATCCTCCTTTCTCTCCTTCTTGATTTATTTTCTTCTGTAACACTTATCACCTGCTAACACATATTTGGATTGTTTATCTTATTAGTTGTACCTCCACTACACTGTAACCTGCAGGATGGTAGAAATTTTGTCAACATTTTTCTTTTTTACTTCTTGTACCTATTATTGAGCAGGAACCGTTAATCCTAGATGATGACTGTGTATCCTAATGATCTTACTTCCCAGTGTGAATTCCCAAGTTGAGCATCTTAACCAACCAAAGTATTATTTGAGGGCTTAACAGGTGATTTGTGCTTCTTGATATCTTAGCACTAGAGGATGATCATCCTCCCTAATATATCTAATCATTTTTTTTTTCTTGAGAATTCCTGCTTCCTTATACATACAGAATCCGTGTTCTACCACTCACATGCTTTCAGGGACATACACTTGCACATACATACATATGCATGGGCACATGAACATATGGACCCACATGTACACTCCTGATACACATTCTAAGGAATCTTCTCACATGCCAGAATATTCTGGAATTTTCACTGAATATAATGCTTAAGCTATAGCCCTGAAGTGCCTAAAATAACTCAGTTTTTGCTTATCTTTCCTGTCCTTTTTTGTCCATGACACTCTCTCACTGGATCTACTGGGAGAGAGCATCAGATATGCAATGCTGCCCCGACACTGAATCTGTCCTTGCAGTGGCAAGGCACATATCAGGGGCCTTTGCTAAAATTCCTGAAGCTAAGTCATACTTTCCAGGTTCTAGATCCACTGATCATTGGAAGAAACACTATAAATCTTCACACATGAAATGTCATTTTTTATAGATCTTCAAATGAGTAGTCACGTAAGAACTATGTCATTTAATATCTGAATGAATGTTTCCACTAATTAAAGCTTTTAGGAAAATCCCTCATATCTAATAAAGGGCCCCACTGCTTGGAGTAAAAAAAAATCCATCAATAGTAAAAAAAAAAAAAAAAAGAAGCTTTTTATAAAATATATTTGACCCTGTAAACTCAATAATCCTTTCAAATAGTGATGATTTAAACTAAATATTACTATTGTGTTTACATATGCTATTAGGTGTCACTGAAAATTAAGAAATGGATATTTCCTTATATGTTTCTCAAACTTTATTAAGCTCAGTATTAAAAGGCATATCTACATGCATCAGTATAGAAAATAACACATCTTTCAAAACAATCTCGAAAGGATCTAATGAATTTGCTGTGAAGCTAAGAAATGCTCTGCTCTTCTCCATGGTAGTAACAGCAGAGACTAACCCCAGAGACCTTAAAGTAAAACTAATAGATTAGCATAGAACATTATGTTCTTCACAAAGGAAAATTGAATATTTGGTAAGAATTGGGTAAATGTGAGTATAATTGAAAAATTAAGAAAATAGAATGAATATCCTTCTACAAATGCTATTTGGCAAGGTGTTATAGGGCAGGAAGGAAAAACTGAGAAGGCAGAGCTGTCTATGTGGACACAGAGAAAGTCAACCAAAAACAGTAAAACAAATTTGAGCTGAGTTTATCACAAACAAACTAAACAAAACATTGTCTCTATATATTCATGATACAGGGCACTGAACAGCTACAAAGCTAAAAGATAATCAGCATTCAGAAGGAATCGTAGCCTTGAGACAATTTTATTTGATGCAATGCTATGGGTTGGCATTGGCTGCCTTGGCTTCCACCCTTTCTCTAAGTACTTAGTCTTTCATGGATTCTAAAACTGAGGAGTTGTTACTATATTCAGTAACTCACTTGACTAGTCATCGCTAAACGTGTTTCTAAGACCCTGCTTTTGTTTTAATGGTTAAGACATGTTTAGAAACTCATTCCCATTTTATTCCTACCACATGGACCAGGGGATGTATTCCCTCTGCTATTTGGCAATATGAATGTTTTTTATGCTGTTTGGAAACACAAGAAATTTAAACAAAATCATGCAAACTTTAATGTGAATTGTTCAGGTAAAGAACTCCCTTACGTTAATTAATTAATTCAATTTCAGAATATCATGGGGATACAAATGCTTTGATTACATAAATTGCCTTTGCACTGCCCAAGTTGGAATTACAAGCATGCGCAACCCCCAGACATCATGCACTGTAGCCATTAGGTATGAATTTGCCCATTCCCCCTTCTCCCCTCCCACCTGTCCAGTGCCCTATGAATGTTATTTCGGTATGTACCCATAAGTGTTGATCAATTAGTACCAATTTAATGGCAAGTACATGTGGTGCTTGTCTTTCCATTCTTGTGATACTTCACCAGAATAATGGGCTGCAGCTCCATCCAGGATAGTACAAGGGAGATCAGTTCATCATTTTTTTTATGGCAGAGTCGTACTCCATGGTATACAAATACCACATATTATTAGTCCACTCATGTATTGATGAACATTGGGTTGTTTCCGCATCTTTGCAGTTATGAATTGTGCTGCTATGAACATCGAAGTGCAGATGTCTTTTTTATAGAATGTCTTTTTTTTCTTTTGGGTAGATACCCAGTAGTGGGATCACTGGATCAAATGGTAGTTCTGCTTTGAGTTCGATATCACAATGACATATCACTTAACTCCACTGAGAATGGCTTTTATCAAAAAGTCCCAAAACAACAAATTTTGGCATGGATGCGGAGAGATGGGAACACTCTTATGCTGCTGGTGGGACTGCAAACTAGCACAATATCTGCGGAAATTAATATGGAGATACTTTATATTAATTTAATTGTTTGTTCAAGTTTCCAGAGAGAACAACGAAACCAAGTAAAAGACATTGGACGGGTTGCCTCAGATCATTCAAAGTCCCCTTCCCCTCTAAACTCCCCTATCACCCAGGTGGGAAAACTATAATACTCACCTGTCTTCAAGGTCATGCAATCCAGTTCTGACCAATGAAACACAAAAGGAAGATGCATCGGTGCGAGTGAATGGTGGCTCCCTAAAAGCACCTTTCAAGGACTAGATTTATTAATAGTTAGAATGACATTTTAGTTTTTGTCCTTTGGGCCTTTTGCCTTCTCTTGTTTTCTCCCACCTTGAACAGGGAGAGGATTGCTGGAGAAGCAGCAGCTATTTTACCACTCTGAGGAAAAAAATATATGACTATAGAATATCATGGAGCAGGAAAATAAAAAAAAGGTAAGGTCTTTTCATTGCCGTTATGCCAGTTCCAGAATGTCTGAACCTAGAATTTCATTATATAAAACCAATAATCATTTTAATAATTTTAGGTGATTTTTAGCAAGTTTTTTTTTTGAGCTTTACAAAATTTATTTTTCATATCTTGGAGAAAATGGTTATATATAGGACTGTCTTTGGATGATGTTTTCTTTGTTCATTGGTTTATTTCTGGTATTCATCATGTTAGGGATTTTTGTGTGTGTGTGTGTATTTTTTTTAATGGATTTTTTTTTAATTGGGGGAAAACTACAAAGCATTTACAGTACAATGTTTACAGTCACAATTTGTAGTGAGCTGATTTCCCAAAATATATTACCACTCAAGTTGACTTATCTTGTTACATTCAAAACCCTACTCTGTCAAAGTTGTCCATAGAGTACATACATAGTGCTCCAACTGTATCTACGTACAGCCAACACTTCATTTTAAGTGTACAATTAAATGATTTTCAGTGAATTTACCGAGGTGTACAGTTAATCACATGAATCAGTTTTTGAGGAATTCCTGTCCCCTATTGAGACCCCTAATTCCGCTCCCCAACTACTTTTCTAGCATTTCCCACCCCTCCACAGTGACCACCCACGTCGCTGAGACTTGGGTCTACCCCCCACCCCCAATTCCCCAGTGTTCACTCCCACCCTTTGAGCACCATAGTGTTAATCAGTCAATACCAATTTGATGGTGAGTACAAGTGGAACCCATTCTTCTGGTCTTGTGTCCCCTCACTTCTAATAATGGGATGAAGC
>CAUYRT010012110.1:0-24501 GCA_963574885.1 Lepilemur ruficaudatus | reverse complement strand
TATTATTATTATTATTACAATGGTTAATTTCTCCTGGTTAATGGCCAGAAAGCAAATCAAGGAAAGAAATGGACAATGGATCATCAAAGAATTAAAAAATAAATAACTTCTAAATTTCTAAAGATTCCTCAAAATCTTGATGTCTCTTCATTCTTACCAAACTTCCACAGAGAAAAAAGGTCTTTTGAATATTTGCCAAGGATACTTGGTGTCATGATCTCGAGTTCCATCTCGAATTTCTCCCAACTTCCTGTAGTTGGAAAGGAAGAAGACACCTGGTCCTGTCTAATCGCAATGACAATCCTTTACTAGAATTTCTATTTCAGGAAAGAGTGGGATAAGGACAATAATTCACATCCTTTTTACATCTTAACAAACATTTTTTATATAGAAGAATAAGAAATAAAGTGTTGTTATCTGGGAAGTCATTTATTTAAACTTTGGTAAAGGAATGGCTTTGTAACACAGTAAATGCCAAGCCCTGTACTTTGTTCTGTAGATAGAAAGACAGTAATATCTAGTTGTAGTCTTTGAAGAACTCATATCCTGATGCTGTAACATAGTAATTGACATGTGAACATTTCAATGGGTGTAAACTTGCTTAAATTTAGGGAATTATTTCATATCATTCAAGCTTTGCTTGTCTAAACAGAATTAAACAACTTTTCCTAGGATAACTGCTTTTCTTAAAATTTTAATAAACTTAGCAACCAAAAAATGTTTCCTTGGATCTGGAAGGCTTCAGAAGTCTGCATTTTTGTCTATATACTTCCTGCAATTTTCACTTATCTGCCCCCCATATATTATAATTTGTGTGTATATATCCTGTCTTCCCAGATAAACTATTTCCTTAAAAGTTGAGGTATACTTGTCTTACGCATCTTAGCATCTCATTTCTCTACAAGAAAGCTGAGATAGGGATTTGGCAGGATTACGTTTCCCAAGACAAAGGTTACCTGGTTCAAAAGTTACATCGTTCTCTAAACAAACAACAGAATATGGAAGAACCAGCTGATACCAACTGAGAGCTAGAAGGAAGAGATGACCACTGCCTCACCTTGCCGTTCATTATATGCTAATTATAAGGCATCCGCATGCTAAAAACACTCCCACCAGCACCAGAACTATTTATTTATTTATTTATTTATTTATTTATTTATTTATTTATAGACAGTCTCACTCTGTTGCCCAGGCTAGAGTGAGTGCCGTGGTGTCAGCTTAGCTCAACCTCAAACTCCTGGGCTCAAGCGATCCTTCTACCTCAGCCTCCCAAGTAGCTGGGACTACAGGCATGTGCCACCATGCCCGGCTAATATTGCCTATATATTTTTAGTTGGCCAATTAATTTCTTTCTATTTTTAGTTGAGACGGGGTCTCATTCTTGCTCAGGGTGGTTTCGAACTCCTGACGTTGAGCACTGCGCCCGCCTTGGCCTCCCAGAGTGCTAGGATTACAGGCGTGAGCCACCGCGCCCAGCCCAGAACAATTTATAATAACCATGACAACACCCAGAAGTTACTTTATATGTTTTAAAAGGGGAGGGACCTCCAATTCCTGGAAATCTCCACCCTTTTCCCAGAAAACTCATGAATAATCCACCCTTATTTATCATATAATTAAGAGATAGCCATAAATAGAATTCACCAGCAATGTACAAGGGCTACTCTGTCTATGGTGCAGCCTGCTTACTGTTTGTTTAATAAATGGTTCTTCCGTTTCCAACTTAAACCTCATGCTTGAAATCTTTCCTGCAGGAAGCCAAGAACCCTCTTGGCCTCCAAGCAGGACATCAGTTTTGGAATCCACTTTCTGGTGTCAAAGCTTTATGTATAAGAGATTCTCATGAAATTATCAGTCTTGGGCATTTGCTTACAGAATGATGGGAGTAGGGTAGAAAGGCACAGGAGTACCACAGGAGGTTGATAGCACAAAGAGCTAAGAATTATCCAAAGCTAGAATGTGAGGTATTAGGTGTCATCTTTTTCTCAGCTGTGAACGTTAGTCACCAACTCTCGGAAAATAGTAAAATATTTCACTGGAAATCGCTTTCAATCCACATAAAATAGAGGCAGCATATATATAAATTCCATATTAACTATTGCTGCACAGAAAAAAGCTGATCATATTTCTTTATAAGCACAACTAGAACATGCTATAGTTCTAGAAGGGAAACTCTGCACTCAAATCGAGTGTGAAGGTCCCATATAATCACTCTTATGAAGGATATATACAGGTTTTTGAACTCACAATTTTAATAATTTTGTGATTCTAAGAAAATAATTTTATGATTCTAATTTTGTGATTCTAAGAAATATTTCTGATAAGACACTATATTATCAGCAGGCAACTGCAATGCTAATTTCTAGAAATTCTGTGAATTTCAAAATTCGTAATTCGAGTAGAAAAGAAGTGGGAGAAGAGTGTCTATTTGTATTAATTTTTTATGCTTTTATCAATTCCTAGTATATTAGGGTTCTTCAGAAAAACAGAACCAATACAATAAAATGCGTGTGTATATGACAGATTATCCATCCATCTATTTATCCATTACTCTTCTATTATCTGTCATCTATCTATATATAAAGAGACAGATTTATTTTAAGGAATTAGCTCATGCAGTTGTGAAAACTGGCTGATGTTTCAGCAGGAGTCTAAAGGCAAGCTAGAACAAAATTCCCTCTTTCTCAGTGAGTGGGGGTGTCAGTATTTGTTCTATTAAGGCCTTCACCTGATTTGACAAGACCCATCCACATTATAGAGGGTAATCTGCATTAAGTGTATTGACTTAAATGTTAATCTTATCTAAAAATACCTTTATAGTAACATATAGACTGGCGTTTGACCAAATATCTGGGTACCATTGTCTAGCCAAGAACATATAAAATTTACCATTACAACTGATTTTGTTTTTTTATCTTCCAGTGAGACTATCTTATTTTTCTCTAAGTTTAGTTCCTGAGTCATATTATTATTATCGCAGCCCCTTTTACTGAGGGAAACAGAGGATAACACTATACACTGTTTTCCTGGTTGTGTTATTGCTGTTGGTGGGTTGATGTCCATTTATACATGCTACCCATCACGCAGTAGAGGACTGAGCATCTTTCTTCCTTGGTTGACAAGTCGTTCAATGGAAATCAGGAAGAGGAGTAATGAGAAGATTGATAAAAGTAAGGAATTGAAGTTAACCAATGAGGTCAAGAAAGACAAATCTAGATTTTATGTAGAGGGGAAAATGATTACCTTCAATTTGGCCAGGAGGAAGATAGTATTGAGAATCTTTGGCATCAGGTAAATTGGACAGCATGAAACTTTTAACAAGAAGAAGAGGAAAATTTCTAATGTAACCAGTTAGTTTGACAACATAAAATTTCTGAGAATATGGTCAATCAGGTTACATATTGCAGTCAGTCTCTTTTTTTAAAAAATTAACATACTGTGTTTTTCTTTGTGCCTATGAATTGTCCATTGATTCAGATTATGGTGATTTTACCCATAAAACTCATTTTGAAAGGTGATATATTGCTACCAAAGACTATGATATGTCTTTTTATCATTGTCACAATTGGTGAATTTTCATGTCTACACACCCACCTCTTAACCTCTACTTCCACACCAATTAAAAGAATCCTCTGATGTTTTGAATTTTATGTCTAATAACAAACATTTCATGTCACGGCTTGCCATTTATAAAGAGCTCAATTATCTCATCCTACTTTTTCATGTTAAATAAATCTATAAATAGATAGATAATTTTAAGTTCAAAAGTTTGGAGCAGAGTAATATCTTTAACTTTGATAATGAAATTACCTAGAAGTTTTTAAATATATTTTCCTGAAGAAACTAATTTGGGCAATCTATACATTCTAGTACAATTGAATACAGAATCCACTAGCTTTACACAGTGAGAGGGAGGAAGTGCTCTTACACATATGCTTTGCCTTGAGCCTATAAAGCACATCATTCAGATTACTAAAGCTTATGGTTAAGGTCATTATTTTCTGTCCCAATATCTGCACAAAATCATTATTCTATATTACATTTCAATTTGTTAAACACATTTCTTAAAGTGAGGCAATTCAGAAGGCATTTGAGATATTTAAATAGAACTCTATCAATGAAATTTTATAGTGGAAATATATCAGAGTTCTACTTTTAAAGGTGTATCAGTAAATTATTCATATTAGACTTTCTTCTAAAATAATAAAATTATGTTTGACCAGTTATTTTTAGCAAGAACTTTATGAAGATCCTATTCTATTCTATTCGGGATCTACTGTAAAATTTTGAGTTGATCATCAAAAGCTTAAAATTCCATTTATTTGGAAAAAGTTTTTGAGAACCCTTTGCACATAACCTCTATGTGCTAGGTACAGAGAGAAATATGACCAAGTATATGATGACTTCAGTTATGCCTGAATTGCTGATATGTATTAGCATCCGACTGCCATATCCAACAAATTGCCACTAACTCAGCAGCTTAAAACAGCACAAATTTATTATCTGTTAGTCAAAAGTCCAAAATGGGTCATCAGGGCTTGTTCCTTCCAGAGGATCAAGGGGAAGAATTTGTTCTCTCAATTTTTTTTTTTTTAGTTTCTCAACCTGCGCACATTTTTTTGGCTCATGGGCACATTGCTCTGACCTCTACTTCTGTTTTTAGATCTCCTCCTCTGATCTCCTGCATTTAACATTCCCAAATGTCTCACAAATTCTGCACTACCTGTATCATATTTGACCCAACAAACCTCTAGCAGCCAACATGGTTAATATGCATTCACTTGACTTATTACTAATATCATGAAGTGAGATGATATTGTTGTTATGAGTTCCTGTCACATAAGACTAAAAATATAATATTTTATATTCCAAATCATGAGCAATTCTGTTACTTTTTTACCCCTCAAAAATAGGTATTCAATTTATGGGGTCAAAATTCTTTAAATGAAACCCTTACAATCGGATGCATTTCAGAATTCAGAGAGGAAATAGAGCATATATTCTGTATTTTACCTAACACTCCCATGGTAATCAAATACATCACTATTTCTGCAGTAGAATATAGAAATAGTTACACTAGTGGGATTTTAAAAGGACTCCAAGCCTCATGTCAGTTCAGGTCAGATTTTGCCACCAAATGAGCTTTTTTTTTTTTTTTTTTTGAATTTTTTTTTTATTTCAGCATATTACGGGGGTACAAATGTTTAGGTTACATACATTGCCCTTGCCCCACCCAAGTCACAGCTTCAAGTGTGTCCATCAACCAAATGGTGCACACCGCACCCATTAGGTGTGTATATACCCATCCACTTCTCCCTGCTCCCATCTGCCTGACACCCGATGAATGTTACTATTATATGTGCACTTAAGTGTTTATCAGTTAATACCAATTTGATGGTGACTCCATGTGGATATTCCACCTAGTAGAATGGGCTCCAGCTCTATCCAGGATAATACAAGAGGTGCTAGATGACCACTGTTTCCTATAGCTGAATAGTACTCCATATACATACCATATACATGGTATACATATACCACATTTTATTAATCCACTCATGTATTGATGGCCACTTGGGTTTTCTCCACATCTTTGCAATTGTGAATTGTGCTGCTATAAACATTCTAGTGCAGATGTCTTTTTTATGGAATGTCTTTTTTTCCTTTTGGGTAGATGCCCAGTAATGGGATTGCTGGATCAAATGGTAGTTCTACTTGTATCTCTTTGAGGTATCTCCATATTACTTTCCACAGAGGTTGTACTAGTTTGCAGTCCCACCAGTGTATGAGTGTTCCTATCTCTCCGCATCCAGGAAGATTAATTGTAAAATGTTTTCTCTGAATTTATTTTTTATCATACTCCCTTTCTGTCTATAATGAATATGTAGAAAAACGAGAACACATCCACATCAAGTAAATTACTCATTAAGAGGACTGGGTGGTATTAAAAATATGCTATAAAGACAAAGTATTAATGTGTTTCTGTAGTAGTGTCTGGAAATTAGAGGACTTATAAACACTTAAAACAAATCAAAGAAAATTTAGTATAGTGCTTTCAGATCTTCGTATAACTTTTATGGAATAATTTCAATTTGAAATAAAATGTTGTGTTAAATATTTAAAACATTTATGGTGATTCTAAAATATTTTAAACCCCTGAATTAAAACCTATTCCTTAAAAACAATATAAACCTTGGACATTTTTTGTCAATGCGCTAAAATAATTAATGTAATTAGGTGCCTATTCTTTTTAATATTAATTAAGGCATTGAACAAAATTATTTATAACCTATTTTGGGTTTATTTTATTTGAGTTCCATGTCTTTTTATACACACTCTTTTTCTTAGTTTAATCTTTGTGGAATTTCAAGAGCTATATTAACATATGACATTTTCCAAATTAAACTACGGCAGAGTTAAACCAATATACACTATAATATAATCTTCTGTGTCTTTTAACATCTTACATTTTACTGTTGACTGCATTTTCATGCAACTCCAGCAACAATAACAAAATAATTCTTAATATTTTTTATCCTCCCCTTTTCACCATGAAGATGCAATGAATTTGTAACATGCTGTGAAGTCTGAATTGTGCCTTTGAGCCCTGCTTGAATGAGGTCCTCCTGAATAAACTCTATCAAGCTTGAATCTCCTATCTTGTACATTATCTCAGTAAGAGGCTACCTGGGGTCATATTCTGTATTAAGTAGTTTTAATTTGTTAAGACACTGAATTATGTCATGAAAACAAATTTATTTTACAGTTAATGTGAAGAAGGAAAATGCAATCACCCACAACTTATACTAACCAAATCAAGGGTAAAGATATTTTGGTGGGAGCAGGAGACAGCGTGGATAAATACCATAAATCTTTAGATGAAAAAAAAATAGCTTTAGAAAAACATAAGAATAAGAAAATATTTACTATTAAAAACAGCAATTTGAAGATTTGGGAGTAGAATTGAACTCAGAAGTAATGATTAGAGTGATTTTACATAATTGTCTCAAGTCTCTGACCCTTTATTTCCTCACCTATCAATATTTTACTTATTTTCTTTTTCAAAATCAGCTTAAAATGAATTGAAGTGATATCAATTTGAAAGCTGAAGAGCACCATGGAAATATTATATTAGATTAATCCTGATATTTTAGCATATTATTAACTGATACGTTACATGCTTCAGGCAAAAGATAATGCTATTTTTAGTAACTATAATTTACTGACAAGCTGGAAGTTTTATTGGCACGTTTTGTCATAAACCCCTGACTCTGTTTCTCTGCCTCTGCTGTTCCAGGCCCTTCATCCTGAGATCTTAATGTTCATTCCAAATTCCAAATTCCTATGGAAAGGTTATTGATTCACACCAATAAGCTACCCAACTTTGCTCTAATTAACCATGTTAAGGGTCTGGTTCATGTTTCGCACGATGATTACCAGGGGCAAAGGATAAGGAAAGATGGAAATAGACCTTGAGGGGGGCTCAATGCAGTTCTTGATATCTGGGGCTTCTGCAAAGTCATCACCTCTATTAGAATCCTGACTCTGCTATTTCCAACCTCTGGAAAGCTAAGTTTGGACCACTTAAACTTTCTATGCCCTAGTTTCCTAATTTATGAAAACAGATAAGAATAGCCAAAGTTTTATGGAAATATTGTGAAAATTAACTAAATTGATCATGGCAAATGCTTTGTAAGATTTCTGACACACAGTGAGCACTCTGTGAATGATGGCTGATATATTATTACCTCTATAGACCAAGATAAATTATTCAGATATTAATTTTTATTTTGTTTCTTACTCTTTTTTATTTTTACTCTTGTTTACTTACATAGCTAAGTGTTTATATTCCTTTTGTGTTACAGATTTAAATGCAAAAGTTATTTTTATACAATCTACATTATTGGCTGGGGCTTGAAGGTATTAGCGGACTTGAAGAGACAAACATTTTCAAAGACAGGATGGAAACAAAGACTCCCTGAGGTCAGGAAACACTAAAGAAAGGGACGATTCTATTTCTGCTGCACACATGCAAGCGTTTCTCTTGGATATATTCCTAAGAGTGGAAGAGTGGGGCTGTGGGATATAGTGGGAATATTCAACTTGAGAAGAAAATCTCATATTGTTTTCCAAATGTTCTACGGATCTAAACTCACATAAGCTACTTATAAAAGATCCTATTGACTTAAATTCTCTTTATCACTGGTATTGTCAAACTCATAGTTTTCAATCCATTGTCTGTGAACGGCCTCATTACGATAAGGATTTGTGTTTCTTTTATTGCCTGCTTTCTCATATGTTTATTGGTCATACATATTTCCTGTTCTGTGGAATGCCTGTTTTGTGGAGTGATGTTCTAAACATTTAGCATCTGGTATAAGGAAGGCAGCGACCAATGTAAACAGATATCAGGCCAATCAGAAAAGAAGGGAGAGGTAAATGATATTAAGTCTGTATTACTCTGTACCTGCTAAATATTAACCTTAGCTTTTCACATCTTTTGTCTGTTTTCTAGAGGGTTGTTGTTTTCTCATTATTTACTTATATTTTATAAACTTTATACATCAATTCTTTATCAGGTATACATATAAAATGTATTTTCTTTCAAGTATAGGTTATCATTTTTTCCTACAAGGTTCTAATTTTAACAAATTTAAATTTAGAGATCTTTTATTAAGACCCATGGTTTGCCATTGTTGCTGCTGCTGCTATTTTTTATATTTTGTGTAAGAAATCTTATATGAAGGTCTAAAAGACATTCTCCTTTATTTTCTTCTAAATATTTAAAACATTTTCATTAGATAATTAAATGATCTGGGCTTGAGTTCCATGTATAATGTGAGGCAGAGATCTATTTTCATGCTTTTTTTCCTTTATGGACAGTAAGTTTTCCTATTTGCTTATCTAGTTCAAGCTTTCCTCATAAGTCTCCCATACTAGTGTTTTCACATTATTAAAGTTCCATATATACAGGGTCTTTTATTCTCCCTTCTTTGTTTTACTGTCCCCTATATCAGTATGTTTATTCCTATGCTGATATTATTGTCATAATTACTTTAGTTTTAGACTAAGTCTTGATATTTGATAGGCCAAGTCCCCCATCAGAAGGATTTTTATATACTTGAATCTTTGCTTTTTATTATTAATTTTAGAAAAAAAAAAACTCTTCCAACACTGCATTAACTCCTGTTGGTATTGTGGGTAGGGTTGTCTTACGTCTATATCTTATTTAAGAGAGAAATGACATCTTTATCCAAATAAATCCCTCTGTGCATAGTGTGTGTGCCTTAAATTGGTCAACTTTTCATTTATATATTTTAGTAGATTTTATATTTGCACATGTATGTATTACAAATCTTTGTTAGACTAAAACATGGATTAAAGATATAAGAGGACATGATTTTTATGCTAAACTAAGTTTGTGAGGTAACCACCACACTGACAAGGTGGGATAACTTAAGGGGTCCTTTTCTGTATTTCTTTACACATTCTCTCACAGAAGATTGTTCATGATTTTCCGGTTTGAATTCTCCATTCAGAGCCCAATCTACATTAATTATATCTCCTTCCAAACTTCCATTGTATTTGTATTTTGTAAATTTTAATTTGAGATTTACAGTTCCTTTGGTTTCATTAATATTTCAAATACTGTTTTTTCAACCTATTGGGTAAAAAAATTAACATTTAATAATGAGTTCTCTTATTGCAAAGCAAAGATTTTTTCATGTGATTTTTTTTTCTTTCCCCCTTACAAACAGTACATGTCTAGTTGAGCTTCTAAAACACTATTTAAGTTATTTTAAAATAATTATTCTGTACTTAGTACTTCTTTTTGCTAAATAATATGAAAAGAGCAAAATTAAATGTCTTATAATCTCAACATCTAGGGATTAGCCATTATAATTTAAAATACTTTTCAGTTGCTTACCTATTAATATACACTATTTCATCTTAAAATTTTAACAATATTTATATACTTTTTGATACATAATTCAGACATAGAGTTCACACAAGTCCTTGATTTGTAGCATGAACTTTAATGAGTCAATAGTATATCACTATATAAATGTGTCCTAATTTATGCGACATCTTCTATTGCTGCTAGTCAAATAATTCTAATATCCATTATTTTTTAATTATGCTGTTTTTAATATTGATGAGCACTAATCTTTTTCAATATTTCTGTTTATCTTTTTAGTTTAAATTCCTAGTAGTGGGTTTGCTGAGACAAAAGGTATTCTCAAATTTATACCTGGTAATACCATGCCTCTAGATTTTTTTCTTTTTGCCTAAGATTGCTTTTGCTATTTGGGCTCTTTTCTGGTTCCAAACGAAGCATAGAATTATTTTTTCTAGACCTGTGAAATATGATGTTGGTATTTTGATGGGGATTGCATTGAATCTGTAAATCACTTTGCATAGTATGGACATGTTAACAATGCTGATTCGACTAATTCATGAACATATATTTTTCCATTTATTTGTGTTATCTGAGACTTCTCTCCTCAGTGTTTCAGAGTTCTCCTTGTAGAGATCTTTGACCTCCTTGGTTAAGTATATTCTTAGATAGTTTATTTTCTTTGTGGCCATTGTGAATGGTATTGAGTCTTTGATTTGATGCTCAACTTGACTTTTATAGGTATATAGGAATGTTACTGACTTAGGTACATTGATTTTGTAACCTGAGACTTTGCTGAATTTATTTATCAATTCCAGGAGTCTCTTGGTACAGTTCTTTGAGGTTTTTTCTATATGACAGCATATTGTTAGCAAAAGCAATAGTTTGACTTCCTCTTTTCCAGTTTGGATACCCTCAATTTCTTTCTCTTGCCCGATTGCTCTGGCTAGGACTTCGGCACTACATTGAACAGAAGTGGTGACGGTGGACATTCTTTTCTCTCAAAATTATACCTTATCTATGTATAATATTTTGAATGGAGTCAAGCTTATTCCATTTTTATCTTTAACATGACTGTTTCTATTGTTTCATTTCTTAAAATTCATGGTAATTTTTAAATATGGGATTCAGTATAATTTTATGGAAATATCCTTCAATTCTCGTCACCTAAGAGGTTTTATCTGAAATAATTATTGACTTTTGTAAAATAGATTTTAAGAGACTATCAGTTGTCCCCTATATCAGTTCTTCCTCATAGTGATAAAATTCTTGATTCTCTGAGCACATAGCTTTTGAGAATAAAAACAAGTCGGCTTATAAAGTAAAAATGAAGAAGCCATTTAACTTTTATAACAATTGGCTCTTACAATGTTTTTTCAGGCAGCAAAGGATTGGTTCAAAGTGATCATCTTATTTCATTTTTGGAAAGCAACTTAAATTTTGTTTATGATTATCAGAGCATTTATAAGAAATAGCCTAAGCTACGTTTCTCTTACATGGCCTCCCTGATTTTGTCTGCTCTAGGGATTCTCAAGCCTGGTCTCCATTTCATTTTATATTAATGCCACAAATAAATAGTAAAATTAAAATCTTTATTACAACTTTCCCAATTTACATATGGCATTCAATAAATTCAAATAATAATGAATGTCAGTTTTGACTCAGTACTTTTTCTCAGTGTGCTACATCCTTTTGTCAGTTGTTAAAAGACCTTGTGGTATTTAAAGCCAGGCTGCCTCTTAACTACTCATGAATAATTAAAACAAACACACAAATCAAAGTACATGTCAGCAGTAAGTGACCTATGATTCACTGAAAGCAAAAGCACTATATAAGGCTGCTTAAAGTTTTCAGAATCTAGATGTTTTTCTCATATGCTAAACTTGAACGTTAATCTACAGAGGGGAAAGTTACTGTAGAGCAAGAAACCATTTTATTCCTCTAAATGACATTTGTGTGATCTAAAATAGTTAAAGCAGGTTCCAATGTGCTTAATATAAAAGATGCATATCATAGTTAATCTTTGGATTGGTGAATATAATGCATAGGATAGTATGAGGGAAAGAAATTAGTTAATGGTGCTGCAGTGATGGCCCCAATTACATGTCTTATATGACTTTTAATAATATACTAGGAATTAATATCTGGTCCAAAAAGAGCAACGAGCATAGAAACAGAGCAATTAACCAAAAAAGACTGTTTATGTAATAATTCTTGAGACGTTTTGTTGAAGGACCTGAGCTTTATCCTTCACTCTGCCTTCTCTGTGGCCTCAGGCCGATGAATTACAGTCTATGAAACTTTTTTCTCACTGAATGAATCATATGAAAATAAAAACTTTAGTTCTGTGGTGTTATCCTGAGAAATGTAGTTTAACATCTAGAAAGTATAGTATGAGAAGAGATTATTACAGTTTAGCTGTCACTACCACAGTGTGTTATATAATATAAAGTATGGTAATAGGTCAATGATTAGCCTTAAAATTCCTGCTGAGTTTGAGCCTGTGTCACTTAGTATGAATAGATATGACTTTTACTGGATGTCTTATGGCTGATCAGAATGTTGGATCACTAATGACTCCATCTACTTGTTGCAATCAGTGGAATCTTTGACCATCTATTGCTTGGCTATTAATATCTGTGACTGTTTAAATAATGATAATGCCTAGAGTTGCTATTTAAGGGCAGACAACTGGAAGAGAAGATTTATCTTCCCAAATGCAAAGCGAATATGGCACTGTGATCTCTTAGATTTCTGAGTGCTGATGTGTAGTGCCCTGAAAGTGACTGGATGAAGTAGACCTCAGAGGATATGTTTTATTGAGGTACTAGGAAGGCTAGACTTCAAGCACTGGAGTTCCATTCTTGGCAATAATTTCTGTTTTCTACTGGGCATGCAAAAGCATATAGCAGCCATAATACCAGAGTCCAGAGGAGCTTAGGCAAGAAGATTCCCAATGACTATGTTGGGTTAGTTTATAGAGACCCTACCTCTGTTTTCCAAGTGGAGGTGTAAGCCTAGATCTTTGCAGGTCCCTAGAGAGCTCACACAGGCTCTATTAGTGTCTAAGTTGGATTTTCCTGGCAGTCCAGCATGATCAGATCTCTGAATTGGATATCAATTATTTAAACAAAATTAAGAAATGCAATGTGTATTATAAACACTGAATCTGTGGACTGAGTGATGCCTCCTACATTTATTTGGAATGCGCTAAAATTTAGTCTTTTCAAATATTATTTAAAAAATAACAGGAATAATTATGATTCAAAAGCTCAGTGGACGAAAATGAAGAAAGCACTGTTAGGTGAAGAAAAAGACACGAGACAGTCCATATAAAACTTGCACATTATGTTCTAGGTAGTTTGCTGGGTCTTCTTATCTCCCTCTGGGTCAGCCAACTGTCATGCCCATTTGCAGGTTCAGTCTGTTTAAACATCTCCTCTTTGCTACCCTCTCTTCCTTTTTATCTCACCCAGGCTACATAGGGGATTGACACAGTCAATGAGTTCTGTTTGTAGCCCCTATTAACCTAAGAGATCTACATATACCACAAGAAAGGGTCCTGTCCCTTTGCCAAAAGTCAGTACACTAATTCAGCCTTTTTCACATCAAAACTAAAGGACCAGGGCCTTTCAAGCCCATTTTCAACTGATGTTAGGATGAAATAGTATAAGAAAAAAGGGGGGAATAGGGACAAAAATGCTGGTTTTCCACATGTCCTATTAGGCTTCTTGTGTAAATGAAAACTTGCTAAGGACATTTTATTTAGATAAGCCTTGAATTGGGTGTTTTCCTCTATTGTTCAGATTGGAAGAATTAAGAATGCTGTCACTGTAGACCTCAAAATACTTACCCACCTTACAAATCACAATGGCACATTTCCAAGGTCACAGAATTTACAAGAAACAGTGTTATTTCTTCAAAAAACTCAGTACCTTACACAAGTCATCAGTTCAACTGATTTATTATTCAGTGTGATTTAAAATTAGATGGAAAAAGAAGCAGGGCGAGAGTGTTTTGCCTGTTCACGATTCTACTGAATTGGGTGCATAAATCTACTCATAGTTATAATATACCCATTTGAATAAATGCTTTTACTTAAAAAGGTTGCTTTTAAGCTTTTAGTATATTGTGTTCCAGACTAATTTTCACAAAAAAATTCTTTGTTATTTTTAAAATGTACCCTGTGGTATACATGAGGGCTTTGTCTTTTTTTTTTTTTCAGAATAAGATCTCTAAAATCAGACTTCCTTGATTAATTTTTACATGTTATGAATTATTCATCATTTATTCATTATGAACCAAATAGGCTGATATTATAGAACTCATAAAACAGGTAGTAATATAACACTAAATCAAAGCCAACCAGTTTTAAAGCAGAGCTATCATGTTTTCATGTGTTTCTTATTCTAGAGATGTTGTCAAATGGTACTACAACATTTGTAACAAATCAAAAAGCAGATAAAAATTTACTGTGCTATTTTTCTTCAACCTTATCATATACACAAAATGTCATGTTTTAAAGCTTGAAAGTTCACTGAAAACAAAGCTGAATAGAAGCATTAAGATGGCTCTCTAAGCTAGAAATGTGTTTTAAATAATTTTATCAGTTTCTTAGGATTAGTTCAATTTCTCATTCTCTGTATTTCTAATCTGAAAAACTATAGCAACATTTATTTACTCTTTTTGTTATGAAAGTTATTTATTTTAATGAGTTACGAAAGTGGTTGGCAGTAGTGGAATATAACAAGTGCTGTTTCTTAGGTTAATGGAAGTGTGCTCTTCCAAAGGCAGAGTCTAAAGCCCGGGAAAGAGTTATATACACAGTGAGACTGGCACTTGGGGAGACTCAGTTCTAGATGAATAGACTTAGTCTAATGAATTTTAGACAATATGGACTTGGGAAGGGGTCAGGACCCTGAAGAGTTTCAGACATGTTGCAACTTCTCAAAGAAAATATTTCACCTACCTGGGTATGCACGTAGGCATGGATATTGACATGTATTATTCCCTATTCCATCCCAGAGTAATTTGATTTAGCTTTTAAAAATCTATAATATGTGAGCCATCCCAAAATTGATTACAACAAAAAAATATTGAGTAGTAACCAAATAGTAGACATCATTCTGACTTCTTTATATGAATTAACTCACTGACTTAAAACAAAACTCTGTAAGTGTTCATGGTGAACACTTTACAAATCTAGAACTGAGACCCAGAGAGTGTACGCACTTGCCAGTTGTCACCCAGATAGAACATTGTCAGATGGGATATAAAATCAAGCATCTGGCTCCAAAGATTGCTAAAGGGAAAATAAGACCATACTTAAAAAACAAATTACTTTTCCTCACAACTAGAATTTTAGAAATACTGAAGACACAAAAACCATTTGTAACTATTATCTCAAAATCTGGATTTTGGTCAGTTAGTTAATATATTGTCAGCTCTTTAATGATTTTAGCTTGATGAATGTTTAAATATTTTTGTTCAAATTCATAAATTATTTTCAGTATGAGTGTTGGTCTTTGTCACCATTACTAGAAAGTGGTGTAATCAATGTGTACTTCCTGTTCATTTGACTAAAGATAGACCCTTTTGCTTTGACACTTACCACAGAAAAATCAACTTATGCTTCCTGTTGCTAAAAATACATACACACATACAAAAAAAATGATTTCAGGATAGATGACATTGCATCTCTGCATAGAAATAGGTAGCAGTACCTGCTTAAACAAGAGTTCTGAATCTTTTTCATTGTATGTCACACAGGCAATAGATCACCACTTTTAAAACTATGTTCCCTGCGTGGGTAATGTTCGAGAGAGTGGAATTGAGAGTGGATAGGAAAGTCAGAGTGGTGGACTGGGTTTCAGGTCTTGCTTCTTCTTGTTTAGTTATGCAGTTCAACTTTAATGTAAAATTCCATTTAAGATCCAATTGAAGAAATAAACCTACTAATAAAAACAGTTAAATAGTTTGATATTATCTTCCAAATACCTAACTTGAATCTACCTCCAACTCTAACTATATTCCATTCCTGAGCAAGGTACCTGCTGGTTCTCTCATGCAATTGGGACTTACAGGGTGAAAATGTGGCCATTGGCTTAGAAAGGTTCTGGCTATGAGTTTTTATGGGTTCTTCTCATCTCTGGACTATATAAGACACTGTGAACCAGGGTAAGAGCACTGCAGATAAGTATCTGAATGCAGGACATCTGGGAAGAGCTTGGTTCAGAAGCCCTTGGACTTCACTGGAGAAGAGCAAGATTTTCCCTCCTAATTCTGGTTTCTTTTCCTCAAAAGAAGCTGAAAAACAGATGGCAGACAGATGGCCTCAAGGTGCCCCTGACATCAAGGATTGGAACCTGAAGGAGGAGAAGCGTCCTCTTACTATCTGAAGAATTGATTAAGGGTTAACTATTATTTTAAGGATTAAGCCATTGGTGAAGAGATCACAGTAGCTCAAACTATTTGTAAAATTTATGCAACTTTAGGTGCCAGAGCAAATTGACACAAACCTCAAAGAAAAATAACATATAAGTTGTCAGGAAAAACTAAGTAGAGTACTTGGGAAATGTTGCTCAAAACAAGAGCATATAAAACTTAAGAAGACAATGTAATTAGAACACTTACAGATGTTCAAGAGCAGTACAAAAATATGGTCTGCAACTGAAGTATTAAATACACTCAATTTTTAAAAATCAAAATATTAATTGAAGAAGATGGTCACACTGTCAGTGTCTGATCTTAAAGACCTGGAACATCCAATGAAACTTTAATTTCAAAACACAAAAAAGAAATACATACAATAACATGGTTTAGCAGGCACTGGTTGGTATTTTCTTTCTCCTTAGTAATAGAAATCATATTTAATTTAAAGCAATAAAGTATACAGTTTAAAGACTATTATTCCCAACCTTTTGTACAGTTAGGGGTGGCCATGCAACTCAAATTTGATTAATAAAATACACGCAGAATAGTTTTGTAGGATAACTTCTGGAGTAGAGATGTGATGACCAGAGCTTCAGAAGACACCCTGACCAATGAAGATGCAAGTTGGCATCAGCATAGTAGAAAAAGAACTCGGGTACCTGAAGACCTTAGACCACCATATCTGAACTGACCTGCCTTACCTTTGGTTTATTATAGGAGAGAGAAAGAAATTTCTACTTTATAAAAGCCACTGTTATATAGCAGAAACCAATCTGAACTTGCACTGATGACAGCCATATGATAATTGTGAGTGAATTGGAAGCCGATTTTAAGAAGCCTATTGTGAAAATGTTTATAGATGAAAAAAAATGCAAGACAAAAATGTGAAAGAATTACCTAAAAACACAATGAAATGACATTTTCCTCTGAAGAAGGAAGAAACTGAAGAAACAGGTAAGTCTTTCCCAATGAAATGAGCTACAGAAGAGATTGGTGGAAAAACAAACAGACCAAAAAACAAGCTTATGTCAGCCAGCAAAGGACAAAGCAAAAACTGGTAAACAACTTCATTAAACAAATCAAAATAGTTTATATATATTTTAACTACAAAACAAAGAAAAAGAGGATTAATAAAAGTTTTGTTTTAACTAGTTGTAATGTAAGAATATAGTCTCTAATAACACTTGATCATGTAGAAATTTGTAAATGATAATACAATAAACTGAAGAAGGAAAATTCATATCAAAACTTATGAAAAATCTAAAAAGTTGTGATTTTTAATGCCTTCATTTTTAAAGAGAGTTAAACATTTTTTAAAAAATTAGATGAGAGGCTATTAATTAAAATGAATTATGGGAGAAAGTAATAGAATACAAGAAATAATATAAACACTAAAATAAATGATTAAATAAATTAATAAAATCAGATGAATGATAATAGAAAGTATACTAACAGCAAAGTAAACACATTCAAAAACTGATTCTTTGGATAGACCTATAATATATCCCTCCCTTATAGCAGCAGTCCCCGGCCTTTTTGACCTTTTTGGCACCAGAGACCGGTTTCGTGGAAGACAGTTTTTCCACAGATGGGGAAGCAGGGATAGGCATTGGATTTTCATGGGCAGCACGCAACCCGGACCCCTCCCATGCTTAGCGTGCAGTGCGGTTCCGCTCCTATGAGGGTCTGGCACCACTGCTGATCTGAAGGCGGGGGCGAGACGGGGACGGATGGGGGGAAGTGGGGGAGGGACGGGGGAAGGGGGAGAAGGAGGAGGAGAGGCGGGGCCGGGGAGGGCGGTGATGCCAGCCACGGGGAGCGGCTGTGGGCGCAGGTGGGGCTGCTGCTTGAGTCCTGTGCGCCGCCCAGTTCCTGGAGCACAGGTCTGCCGCCAGAGGTTGGGGACGGCAGCCTTATAGCACCTATCCAGGATGAAAAATGAAGGCAAAGATTTAAAATTAGGAATATAAATGGAAACAAAACCAAAGATATTAAAATATTATAAGCAGATTGCTTTGCATAAATTTATAAAAATTAATTTGTAAACCTTAAAGAAATGGATAATTTTCAGCAAAATATTCAAATTTACCCAAAAAGAATCAAAAAGCTTGAATAAGACAAATAGTATTCCCTTCTCTTTTCTTCCCTTCCCTTCTCTTCCCTTCCCTTCCTTCTCCTCTTCTCCTCTCCTCAGCCATCCCCTCCCCTCTTATCTCCTCTCTCTTTTTCTCTTCTGTCTCTTCTCTTCTCTCTTCCCCTTTCCTCACACCACCTCTCTCTTTTCCTTTCTTTCTCTCTTTCCCCACTTACACTGCCGTGTTTTGAGTGATCCAGTTAAGAGAGCCATGTGGTGAGGAACTGAAGCTCCCTGTCAACAGCCTTGGAAATAAGCTGGGAAGTGGATCCTCTAGCCCCAGTGGACCACCAGTCCCGGCTGACATCTTGACTGCAACCTCATGAGAAATGCTAAGCCACTTTTTTCATGCAGCTGCTTGGATTTATTAAGCCAACCCAAGGGTTCATAAATCATGGTTCTATTCTGTGCTTTTAGGACGTGAAACACAGAAAGATATGCCATTTGACGAGACAAACTTTAAAGTAGATATGGGCTTTGTTCAAAGTGGGCTGTATTGTTGGGGGCGTTCAGAAGACAATGGGGCCAAATAAATAAAATAGCAGAAGAATTTCAGAACGAAGGGTAGAGGTTTATAAAACCACTTCTTGCATTCTAACTTTCTTCTTGATCACATTGCTGCACCACTTTCCTGAAATATTCATTCTAAAAATAATCTTTCTTAAATGAAATTCTCCTTTTATTCTTCAAATTGATTGGATTTTCCACCTTGAAATGAACATAATTTACCTATATTTTATCATAGATAACACTGGTCAACACACTGTATTTCAACTACATTGTAGCTGATTATTAGGGCAATGTTATTCCTGTCACCTAACACAAGATCTGGTGCATAGTATTTTCTTAGCATGTCTTCATTTAGTGTAATAAAATGTGGCACCAAGGAAGCTTAAAAAAAGTGTAGTGATGCATCTGTGGAATTCCAGCTCAGAAACGTATCATAAAATACAATGGAGGGGTTGTGTAGAGGATATAGAAATCCAAGGTCTGAGAGGGAAGTTTGATTAGCTGCTGAGTCACATGATTGCAGAACCCGAGTTCTTCAGAATCCTTTTGCAAAAGGGCGGTATTGATTTCAAAAACTTCATTTGGGCTGAGTTGGCAGAAAAAGGGAAGTAGACTGAGCTGAAAGAGGTTGGTAAGAAGAAGGGAAGCAGACAGTTTATGCCATGTAGCTGATTCTGAGTAAAGTGGTGACAGAGATAAAATGTGTGTATTTCAAGAGGTACGATTCCCTCAATTTGAGAATGATCCTCTTTCCTTATGTTATATTAAGGGCTTTTTATAAGAGAAACACAGTTTAAACCTTATTCTTATGTAACTGGGTTTTGAGAAACAGATTTGGTGAAATAAAACTTTAGGCTAGACCTGAGGCAAAGCAGAAGAAATTAATGAACCATAGCCTTAGAACAGTTATTTATTATTATCAACATTCTGGAATAAAATCATTTTTCATCCATGCCAGTTATCTATCATATCACTCACCAAAACCTTTAGTGATGTCCTTTTCTAAGGTTCTGTTTTACAGGTCAGGGATGGAAAATGTCCATACTTGCAAAAGACACAAATGGTGACATTTTCTTAGTGCTCATATTCCTAGCCACTAATGGAAAGCAATAAAGGCATGAGTATCAGCACACGAGCGTCTTCTATAGTGGCAGTAAGTCAGTCCCTGCTTCTACTCTCCCTCATACTTCATTCAGCTTAACAGAGGAAATTTAGTAAGTAGAGAGTTTATGTTGAACATGAATCTCAAGATCTTGGAAAAGGTTATTTCTGAAGTAGTTAGGTCTAAAAAGTATTAAACACAAACACATAGCAGACATTTTTTTTTTTCCTTCACTTCATTATCAAGCTTCTGCAGCTAGATGAAAATAGACATCTTGTTTTTGGTATTATATGTGTGCATCTGTGTGTGTTTCTTGTAACTTCTCCCCGCAGGCTTCCTCACACCTATTAAAAAGATAACACTGGCGGGGCATGGTGGCTCAGGCCTGTAATCCTAGCACTCTGGGAGGCGTAGGTGTGAAAATCACTTGAGGTCAGGAGTTCAAGACCAGCATGAGCAAGAGGGAGACCCCGTCTCTACTAAAAATACAAAAATTTGCTGGTCGTGGTGGCATGAGCCTATAATCCCAGCTACTCGGGAGGCTGAGGCAGGAGGATCACTTGTGCCCAGGGTTTGAGGTTGCTGTGAGCTAGGCTGATGCCATGGCACTCTAGCCCAGGTGACAGAGAGAGACTCTGTCTCAAAAAAAAAGAAATATGACACCATGACAAGCTTTCAAATGTTTATTAATTCTAGTATAGTAATAAGACATCATTTTATTTTCTCATGTATATGTATGCATACATTTAAATTATGTGCTTTGAACATAATGAACTACATCAGGAAATAGAAAGATTACAATTGAAATACGTGTATCTATGAAATCTTTGTGAATAAACTTTGTTTTCTTAATCATCGAACCAAGTGACATTCATTTGCTAGGAGAGATAGTTGTTTCTTCATGTTTCCACTCAGATTTTAAATCAATAGATGAGTTTTCTTTGTCAGGGATATTGTGGTTGGTATAGGAATGGATGATACCAATGACAACTTGGAATTTTTCATTCACTCTTGAAAAGCAGCAGATAGAAAGTAACTTGCTGAAACAACACTTATAATTAAATGGATGACTCTGGGTGAAAGCACAGAATGCAATAAGGGCCCTTTTGCATTTTATTCAGTGAACATAACACTCCTAAATTATAGTGTAATCTATCTTAAAAATTGAGGCATAAATAACTAAGTAGATCAATAAGTAACATTTTGGGAGTCTTGATAAACCAAAGCAAATCCTCCTCTCTCTGAGAGAATTGTATAACTGATTGATGGAGTTTGCTTCAAAATAAGTATGGGAAGTGTCTAATTCCAACTGATAAATTTTGAGGCAAATTGGAATTGATTGGAAGATAAACAGTATATTACAGTTTCACTGTCTTCTTAAGTTTAGATCTTAAATTTTCTTCACTACTCTAGAAGAACTTAATTTCTACATACTTATTGCTTTGGAAAAATAGGTTTTCAGATCTACACTGCAAAGTCCAGACTTAGTATTTGATATATTAATGTATTTATATTTTCCTTTTTATTTGAAGCTTAGGAACACATACATCACATTATATTGGTGAAAATATTTCAAACTCCAAGGAGTTTAATATTATATCACAAAGGAAGGCAAAAATCAATATATGTTACTGAGATAAACCTTTTCTTTCTGATAAGTGTTGAGAAATAACTTAGATAAACCAGATACCAAATTGTCAAGAGAAATTATAATCATGGTAGTAAATGATATTAATATATTCCTTTTTTTGCGCTCATTGCTCACAGTTTTCACTCTTTCCAGTTAAAAGCATGAGAGCCCTCTCTACTGTAATACTTCATGTGCTTGAACAATGCAAGTCCACAGTGCAAAGCACTGTATTAGATGTAATTAGAAGAGGGCTAATTGTATGGTAAATTTTGAGAATGTTGGTTTTCAGTCTTATAAAAGCTCTCAAAATGTATAATACGCTTATTGATATTGTGAATCTCAAAAACTTGAAAAGACATTTAATGTATCACAAAATTTATTTGGTAAAAGACATTTCTCTAAATTCTGTTGTGTGAATGGAGTTTAAAGAAATGCCAGATTTTGACTGCAGTGTAGCTAATGTGAGGCCACATTTTCTAAGTTTATATACTCCCTAATATTGTATATATTTATGCACCAAGTTCACATATTATTGTAAAAATGTTGAAAAGTATTATTTGGAAAAATAATTTCAAATCACACAACTTAGAAAAAGACAGTTAACTTTAGTTTTATTTTTATCATTTTACATACTTAAACCCACACCTACATATTCACAACTATAAATATTTTATACATATAAATGAATATTTAGGGGTTTTCTAACATCCTTCTCAATTTAACATGTTTTTGTGAGAGTTTTTCCAGTGATTAACTATTCAAGAAAGTATTTCTTGCTTAACTTTTGGACGAAAAAGTAATAAATATTAAAATTGAGGTAAAATTTATCAGATAAATATGAAAACAGTAAAATGGTCATACTATTAATATTAGTTGCAGGAATATCAATGACTCATATAGCTCAAATTAGAAATAACTCAAATATTTAACACCTTTTGAAAGGATAAACATATTGTGATATATCTACAGGATGAAATATTATTCAGGGATTAAAGGAATTGAACTACTTACAGATGTAATAGCAGATAAATTTCCAAATTGTTATGCTAAGTTAAAGAAGCCAACTGCAAAAGATAACTCACTATATAATTGCATTCACATGAAATTGTAGAAAAAGTAAAATTATTGTGATTAAAAAGCAGATCAGTGTTTGCCAGAGTTGAGGGAAGGGATTGACAGCAGAGGGCCATGAGAAATGTTTTGGGTAATAAATATTCCAAAAAATTGATTATAGTTTAATTCCATCTGATAGATTTTTACCTCAATTTTATCCATATGACTATGTATTTGCCAAAGTCATAAACTTGTATCCTTAAAATTGGTGAATTTAATTTTATGTGAATTTACCTCCATAATGTTGTTTTTATTTTTTAAAAAAACCCTCTTTTATATATTATTCCTTTCCAGCTCATCCCCCATTTTCTGCATTCCTGCTGACCACACACATGGCTCTTATAGTATTTACCTTTGTTCTACTGTTTTTTTTTAAATGTATGTTGACCTCTACTAAGTTGTACTTTTAGAGAAAGAAAAATATTTTATCTACCTTTCTATGTCATTTCCTGTCAATAAATAGTCACATAACATTTCAGAGAATAAACAATTCAGAGAAGAAAGTCTCTAATGGCATTATAATGTTACGACTATGGAAATACCTGATTAAAATTCCAGAGGAATATTAGAGAAAACATGATACAGACATGATTTACAGAATGGGTAACAGAGTTAGATGTGTGGTCAAATACCGACAGTAAAGAATTGTGAAAAGCCTATTTAAAAAATTTGATACATTTATACAATTGTAACACATAGTCTGTTTAAGTATGAGTCTGTCTTTATACATATATGCATGTGTGTATATATATATGGGTGTGTATATATATGTGTGTAAATATATGTATGTGTGCGTGTGTGTGTGTGTGTGTATGTATGGAGGGAAAATATACTACATTCTTTTAGCCCCTTGTGAAATATCCTATAACCTCCAAGACATGGCTATTTATTAAAGTGTTTTAAATGATCTTTTAAAAAAGCAACTGTTTATGCAGCAAAATCAATGGCTTGATGTATCTAAATTTGCCTACCCTTAGGCCCAAGCTGAAATCTTGTTAAGCCCAAGGGTCAGCATTTGCTCCTACTTTGTTCCCGTTGCAGAATGAAGGATAATTATTTTTCTTCTGTTTCATATGTACAAATGCCAATCCAACATGGGTTATATGTCCTCAACTTTAATCAAGGGAAACCTTGAAAATTAACTCTGCTTTATCAAGAGAATAACATCTATAGCATTAACAAATATGGAAATGACTATTTTTGTGAGCACAATGTAAACTATCATATCTGAATTAAGTGAACCTTTTAACATTGTATACGATGACTGCCATATACATCAGTAACTATAATATATATGTCATAATTACAGCTAACAATAATTTAAATTTTAACTTATGGCCGGGCGCGGTGGCTCACGCCTGTAATCCTAGCAATCTGGGAGGCCGAGGCGGGCGGATTGTTCAAGGTCAGGAGTTCGAAACCAGCCTGAGCAAGAGCGAGACCTCGTCTCTACTATAAATAGAAAGAAATTAATTGGCCAACTAAAAATACACAGAAAAAAATTAGCCGGGCATGGTGGCGCATGCCTGTAGTCCCAGCTACTCGGGAGGCTGAGGCAGTAGGATTGCTTGAGCCCAGGAGTTTGAGGTTGCCGTGAGCTAGGCTGATGCCACAGCACTCACTCTAGCCCGGGCAGCAGAGTGAGACTCTGTCTCAAAATAAATAAATAAATAAATTTTAACTTA
>CAUYRT010012109.1:0-14558 GCA_963574885.1 Lepilemur ruficaudatus | reverse complement strand
AAAATTAGATAACTCCAAAATCCCAACTAATCACTTTACTTTCACACTATTTGGCTTAATATTTAGTATCCCTGGGAAATTTCACCTAATGGTGAAAGTATCTTTCCTATCAATGAAGTAGAAAATTGGGCAATTTGCTTCCACTGATTTTGTTTAGCATAAGAAGTGTAGATAAGACTTATGCTTCTGGCCAAGGTGGAATTAAAAGGAGTAGATTCAAACTCTTACCTGAAACTAAATTTTTTAGAAACCCAGAAATATATTTTAAACAATGGCTTTAAGACATTGGACCTCAGAAAATGAAGGATAGTGATCTATAAGAGAAAGTAAAAACATGAGATTAGTTATATTACCCAAGCTTACTACCTGGGGAGAGTTTTCAGATTGTGACATAGAGATGAGGAAGTAAGGCAAGACCAGACAGTCTCCCTAAATTGAAGAGACAGAATTGGAAGGTTGAAGACGCCAAAGTAGTTAGAATTTTCATGGCAAAGTACTAGAAAGGAAAGAAATGCACAGAGGGAGAATTTCAGAGATTTATAGGTCTCCTTCATCTGTTAGCTGAATACTTATAAACTCATTTATGCAGAAAAAGTAATCAGGGCTGGGAAAATAACCACTGAAAGGATTAGATGGAACAACCCTTAAAACACAATCTTGTAAATCATTCTTTTTACCACCACCAACAGTGAAAAACAGCATTAGGTAGCATTTTTTAGAAGAGTTTTACATCAGTAATGGGGCAAAATCTGCCTTTTCCAAATGTTACACTTCACCTATTTAATGTAGGTTAAAAGCAAAGCCCAAAAGGATAAACTTTTTCCAAGTTACTTAATTGCATCTAAAGACTAAGTTTAATATTTGTAGGAATAAAAATATATCCTAATCTAACAAGATAAAATGCATAGTATCTTGCAACCAATAAAAAATTACCAGAAGTTAAAACAAAAAAGCAGCGAAAACAGAAAATAACTTTTATCTGAGGAATGAAAGTGAAATAAGACAGCAATCATATCCTACTTCCCCTTTGAGCTATGTATTCATCTCTTGAAACTACCTGCTAGTGCCACAAGTCGCTGTAAATTAACCTAATAGTGATGCACCAGACCATATAACCCACACCCTACAGCTTAACAATGGATAGCCAGTCACTAATCAATGCTATTTCTGTAAACCAATGAGAATTCCTGACAAACAGCTTTGCATCACCCCTTCCCTGTCCCTGTTTTTCACCTTTAAAAATCTGCTTATAACAAAGGACAAAAGGAGCTCATATCCAATGTTACTTGGGTCTAAGTTTTCTGGCAGCTGTGCTCGCTTTGGCTCAAGTAAACTTCTTCTTCTATTTCTTCTTCTTCTTCTTCTTCTTCTTCTTCTTCTTCTTCTTCTTCTTCTTCTTCTTCTTCTTCTTCTTCTTCTTCTTCTTCTTCTTTTTGAGACAGAGTCTCACTCTGTTGCCTGGGGGCGAGAGTGCAGTGGCATCACCTTAGCTCACAGCAACCTCAAACTCCTGGGCTCAAGCAATCCTCCTGCCTCAGCCTCCCAAGTAGCTGCACCACCATGCCCAGCTAATTTTTTCTATATAGGTTTAGTTGTCCAGCTAATGTCTCTCTATTTTTAGTAGAGATGGGGTCTCGCTCTTGCTCAGGCTGGTCTCGAACTCCTGAGCTCAAATGATCCACCTGCCTCGGCCTCCCAGAGTACTAGGATTACAGGCATGAGCCACCATACCCATCCTCAAGTAAACTTCTAAAATTATATTTTGTGCTTTAGTCTCTTTTTTTATGTCAATAGCAGGAAAATGTATCTCATCCAGAGGAGAAAAATCAACAAATTGAAAGGATCCAGAAGCTATCCAGGTAACAAAATCAGTAGAAAAGGACATTAAACTAGTAATTAAAACTGCATTCTATGTGTTCAAGAAGCTAGAGGAAAGAATGACCATTAAATAGAGATGTAAACTATATAATAAAGTCCAAACAAAAAATTTTGGAAGAAAAACAATAACATCTGACGGGAAAAAACATACCAGATGAGACTAAGTGTATATTAGATAATATGAAAGAAGCAGCAGAAGAAATTAATGAACTTGAAGACACAGCAAGACAAACTATTGAAAATTAAACACAACTAAAATAAAATTGAACAGAAGATCAGAGTGTCATAAAATAAGATTATATGGTCTAATATATGTATAACTGGAATTTCAAAAGAAGAAAAATATTGAAAAAATAAGAGTAGAAAATTGTCCAAATGGATTTCAAGCAGAATAAGCCTAAAGACAATAATGTTGAGTCACATAATAATCAACTTAAATGAATCCATTGATAAAAAGAAAAGTTTTAAGGTAGCAAAGAGAAAAAGGACACTGTACTCACAAATGTACAACAGCAAAAAACAATAGCAGATTTGTTGTCAGAAACAATGTAAGCCAGGGGACGGTGGAATGACATCTTTAAAACAGTGAAAGAAAAAAAATCAACCTATAATTTCAGAGCCAGTGAATCCATGTTTCAAAAATGAAGGTAAAACAACAACCTTTTCCCAGTTAAGCAAAAGTTCAGAGAATTTATAATCAGCAATCCTGCAAGAAAGTTCACAAAAGGAAAATAATACCTGATAGAAATTTGGAACTATAAAAAGGAATGCATATCTCTAGAAATTATAAATAAGAGTAAATCTAATTTTTTCTCATTGTGTTATATCTCTAAATGATAATTAAATGTTTAGAACAAAGATATTAAGAATATGTCAGGTGTCAGATGTATAAAACTTAGTAAAGGCTAAGAGAGATAAACTGGATTTATACTGATGTAAGATTTTTATATCATATATGAGATGGTACCATATAAGAAGCCAGATTGTGATAGTTAAATACATATATTATGAACCTTAAAAATAAAAACAAAGAGATGTAGCTAATAAACTAATAGTAGAGATAAAGTAGAACCTCAATATTAAATAATCAACACAAAAGAAGTCATGAAGACAGAAATAAAGATCAGATAGGACAAATAGAAGGCAAATTAAAAAATGGGGGAGATATATTCAATCATTTCAATATTACATAAGTGCTAATGGTCTAACCACCACACTTAAAAAGCAGAGATTGTCAGTGTACAGTAAAGAATTTGCCTTGTCCAAGGAGAGGTCTGCCCTTTGCTCTTGGCTTCTGGCATCTAATCTATGCCATATGTGATAGGAGTATCTTTGTTTAGGATGGGACACCTGACAGTCTTAGGTTGGGGGTTGGCCATGCTAGAAAGGCTAACCATGTGATTTAGGATGGTGGTTGGCCGCTTCAGGGTGTAGGCTTTAGGCTATGTGATATTAATCAACAGGAAGATTGAGTTCAAATACATGAGAAATCAATCAATCAAACATGCCTACATAATGAAGAGCCAATAAAATTTCTGAACATCAAAATTCCAGTGAGCTCCTTGGTTGGTTGGTGTGATGAACACACTGCCATACTATTGGAAGTAAACACCTCCTTGAAGTCTATATTGCTTTCAATAATATTTGGATTATTATATCTAACTCTTAATGTCACATAATTGGAGACAAAATTTCTAACTGATATGCAATTATTATGAACTAAAGAAAACAAAGATAGGTCCCCTGGTAGTATCAAAATCATACATAGAGATGAATAGTTTGAAAGGCATAGTCATATGATAAATTATTTTGAATTTGAAAATCAAAACCAGCATTTTAACCCTTTTATAATACACATTTCTGAAAACAGAGAAGAAAAAAAGCCTTTAAACTGGTGGTAGATGGACAAAAAATTATCATTACTTTCAAAGTCAGAGCCCAGTGAAAGAAGATGACAGTTATGTGCTAACAAAGGAGAAAACAGAATTTGGACAAACAGAGAAATATGCTGTAATGTGTCCAGATGAGAAGATCAAAATAGTGAAGGGATCCTAACTACTGAAAAAGAATAACTAGAAGGAAGATTATGATTTTTATTCTATAGGAGAAAGCAATGGTGATTAGAGAGTGATTTCCAAATATTTGAACTATACATGAAATGGGAATACATTTGTTTGGAATTTTCATCACCATAGGTCCTCCTGAGTGGAATTTATAGAAACAGCTGTTTTTCTTGAACCTCAAAATATTAAGACTTCCACCTTTTCAAACACTATATGGTGAGGGTCAGTTAAAGAGTACCTTAATTAAAAAGGGCAAAGAACATAAACAGAAACTTTTTAAAAGAAGGCAGAATAATGGCCAGCAAACATAAAAAAGTGCTCAACATCTGTAATTATCAAGGAAATGCAAATCAAAACCACAATGAGATATCACCTAACTCCAGTGAGAATGGCCTTTATCAAAAAGTTCCAAATCAACAAATGCTGGCATGGATGTGGAGAGATAGGAACACTGTTACACTGCTGGTGGGACTGCAAATTCGTACAACTCCTGTGGAAAGTAATTTGGAGATATCTCAAAGAGCTAAAAATAGAAATATCATTTGATCCAGCAATCCCACTACTAGGCATCTACCCAAAGGAAAAAAAAAGACATTCTTTAATAAAGACATCTGCACTTGAATGTTTATGGCAGCACAGTTCACAATTGCAAAGATTGTGGAAACAACCCAAGTGCCCATCAATACATGACCATATAATATTCCAGGTGTATGTCATGGAATACTACTCAACCACAAAAAAAACAATGGTGATCTAGCACCTCTTGTATTATCCTGGACAGAGGTGGAGCCCATCCTTCAAAGTGAAGTATCACAAGGACGGAAAGACAAGCATCACATGTACTCGCCATCACATTGGTACTAACTGATCAACACTAAGGTGCTCACATGGAAATAATATTCATTGGGTGCCGGACGAGTGGGAGGGGGTAACCGGGGGTGGGTAAACTCACAACTAATGGGTGCCAAACACACTGTATGGGGAAAGTGCACGCTCATACCTCTGGCTTCGGTGAGGCAAAGGCATTATATGTAACCAAAATGTTTGTACCCACATAATATTCTGAAATTTAAAAAAATAATAAAAAAATAAAAAAACTACTGCAGTTTTATAATAAAGGTTGATATTAGGTTAAAAAAACAAAAAGTACCTTTAGAGTGGGGTTGGGTGGGGGTGGCAGTGGCCCCAACATCTTTTAAAAGCCCTGATCTATGAATCAGTGTGAAGGATTCCAGCATGTGTAACTTGTTTTCAAGTCTCATACGGTTTTGTTCACAAAGCTCACAGACCACTGTCTTCCATCTGTACAATACACAGAAATCAACAATTTGGGCTTGAAGTGAAACTAGAGTGATTTATGTTAGATATGAGAATTTTCTAACAGTGATGTTTATTAAGGCATGGAATGTGTAACCAATGACACTGTAATATTTTATTGGAGGTCTTCACATGCTGGTCACCTTCTCCTCTTTCTGGGATTGTGTAAATTTTCTTGCAAGCATGAGATAGGCATAATGACTTACTCCAAAGAAACAATTCTTCAAAAAAGCAATGCTTCACTTATACAGCTTCATTTAGGAATGAATTGCTGTAAAAAGCAAAGCTTCCAAGTAAATAGCTTATTTTCAATGCTAATGTAAACTCTCTTGTTATAAGTCTTTCCAAAGCTTACAACTATTTTAAAATATGTAGAATTATTTAAAAATTATATATAAATGTTCATTAATTGGTCAAGGTTATAATTAATACCTTAATGAATTGAATAAATTAATGGTCTCAAAAATTCTTAAAGTTTGTTTTTTCATGCATTAAAATATCTTACATTAAAACTTAGCCTCGAAATCCTGTCTTTTCTTTCTTTGCTATTAGACTCTCCACAGTCACATCTACCTACTGGTGATGTGGGTATATTTTAAAGTTTCCACATCCATTTGTTTTTTAAATTTGCATCTGGTATTTGTTGGGGAAATATGATCATTTGAGTGTTTAGAATAATCTCTGAAGTAAGAGTAAATAAAAATTGAATAATTACCTGAGCCTATTGTTAAAGAATAAAACACAGGGTCACTATCTGTTCAAAAACATTTTTTTTCTAATTCTGTTTTTTACTAGCTATTGAATAGTCTTACATAAATAATGGCAATTTAGATGAATGCTAATGTTTTAGTCATCTATTGTTGAGTAACAAATTACCCCTGAAACTTAACAGCTTAAAACAATACACATTTATTATCTCATAGTTTCTGTGAGTCAGAAGCTGGGCACGGATTAATTAGGCCCTATGCATCACAGTCTCTTAAAAGGCTAAAATCGAGGTTTGTGGTTTCATTTGAAGGCTCTATGGAGGAAGAAACCACTTTCAAGATCAGTCATGTGCTTGATGACATTAAGTTCATCAGAGCTGCTATAAGGACAACCTCAATTTCTCACTGGCTATTGGCCAGAGAACACCATCAGTTTCATGCCATGTGGACCACACCAATATAGCATCTACTCCATCAATACCAGTAAGAAAGAGCAAGCAAGAGAGAAGTCACAGTCTTTTATAAGCTAATCACAGAGTGATATCCCATCACTTTGGCCGTATTCTGTTTATTAGAAGCAAATCACTAGATTCAGCCCACATTCAGGAAAGATTACACAAGGGCATGAGCCCTGGGAGATGGGGATAATTGGGGGCCATGTCAGAAGGTGTAGTTACTACACCTACCTAATAGCTCAGTTAGGCAGGTATAAAAGTACATTTGTGTACAACTACAGTGACTTTTCTTTTGCATTGGATTAGTTCAATATTGGGTATATTTATGTGATGTAATAAAATATGCAAGACAACTTAACACAAATAATCAAATCAAATAGAGACTAAACGTCTATTTACATTTTATTGTTGAGTGAAAACAGCAATATTCTGGAGTTGGGGGTATTACAGTGAGTGTGAGGTATGGATTGGAATACAATACCAAAGATTCAGTCTTCTGCAAGGCCAAGGATGGAAGTAGGCTTGTCCTGGGGACTGAGCTGAATAGAAGAAAAAGAAGTTTTGAATAGAAGAAGTTTTGAAAACAGAACAGCAAGATAGTGAGCTGCTAGGTCTCTAGTTCTTAGTTAAAATATAATCTTGCATGTGCCACTTAACATACCAAACTCAGAAATAACATGAAGTAAAAGTGAATTCATTCCAAAAAGTTTGGGTAAGATGATGGGATAAAACCCACTTCAGCTTTCAGAGCCACACTTATACTACCAGTGTAGGGTATGCCAAAGTCTTTGCTCTGGCCACACTGGAGATTTCTCCTTGCATCAGGGCTACATTGGAAAGTGGTGGAAACAATCAGCTAAACCAGACCAGTACCTTCAATATGACCAGTGTCCACATTCATAAGCACATAGATGGTATTAATAAGCTTTTAGAATCCAAGTCCAGTTCAGACTCAGAGTATTTATAAGATGTAAGTACAGGTTCAGCTGAGAAGAAACTATTCCATTTTAAAGGTGAAGTATCTAGAATTGAAATACACACCACAGGCCTCTAATCTTATGTATGAGCCATCTCTGTCACATTTCAGCTTCAATTTTAATTTCAGGGGAAAAACATAACTGATTCTCAACAGGGTTTGGAGGCAATGATGGCATAGCTCACAGACAGTATGCTTGTTGTACCCTCAATAATTAAATTATATAGCCAGCTAGCAGAGGAAAAAGAAAGGTGAAGTGATTTCCATTCAGAATAAAATTTTACCCCATTTATTTCATATTATCACTATGACAAGGATGTTAATGATCACGGATAAGTATTGCTGACAGATACTTCCCAATTTCACTGTCTCATACACATAATTAAATGTTGTCATAGACAGCACACATTCAAAGGAGCATAATGTTAAAATATTAAATACCAGCTTGCCCACAAGTATATATTCCTTTAACATTTTTTTTTATTTCTAGTTAGCTGATGGAGAATCTGTATGAAAGGGTAACACAACTAGTAAAGTTAGAAACACATAATTCTAAAAATTATATTTTTGCTGAAGTTTGGTATTTCAGTACTTATTAGGTATACCTTCCTTAGTCACAACGATATCTAGGAAATTTCTGTGAATGTGCCCACCCACCCTTGTCCTTTCCCTTTACCTATACTGCCAGCCTTCTTAGAATAGTGGTCAACAATCTAACTCACCACATTTCAGCTTCTGCTTATATCACCTGAATAGAAAAAAAATATCACTAAAGTCACTGTAGATCTCTCTTTACATATATACAGGTAGTTTTTTTCAAGTTCATATCTACTCATACTTTTTTTTTTTTTTTGGTAACATCTGGCCCTGCAGATTTTTCTCCATTCTTAGTTTTGAAAACAAAGAAATTTTCCTCATTCTAGCTGTCCTACTAGAGACTCTTCAGCCTCTATTTATTATTTTTCAGTTCGTTGATTGGTTGAACTCATACGTGTAGTCTGTACTTTAGTTCTTCTCTTTTCATTTTACACCCCTTCTCTAGAAAAGCTCGTCTACTTTCAGAGAATAAACCCTCCTCTTTGTAGCTCTCACTCCAGTTTCCCTATCTCTGGCTCTAACCTTTGTCCTGAGCTCCAGATCAATGTTTTCATCAACCCTCTGAGCAACTCCATCTGGTTGTTCCAGAGATATGAAAGATTCAGCATGACTAAAATTACATGGTATATGTATACCATGGAGTACTACTCAGCCATAAAAAGGTGAAATAATACCTCTTGTATTAACCTGGATGGAACTGGAGCCCATTCTTCTAAGTGAAGTACCACAAGAATGGAAAAACTAACACCACATGTACTCACCATTAAATTGGTACTAATTGATCAACACTTACATGTACATATGGGAAATAACATTCACTGGGGATCAGGCAGGTGGGAGGAGGGAAGAGGGGATGAATATAATCACACCTAATGGGTGCCATGTATGCTGTCTTGGGGATGGGCATGCTTGTAGCTTTGACTCAGATGGTGCGACGGCAAATTATGTGACCAAAACATTTGTACTGCCACAATATTCTGACATAAAAAAGTATATAAATAAATAAATTAAATTAAATTAAACTCCCTTTCTCTTTAACTGTACTTTTCTTTTTGTATTTCCTAGCTAGTATGACATCTTTATCTCTCAACCAGTTGCCTTAACCATCCCTAACTCTTTTCCTACCACTGCCACCCCATACAGTCAAAGACTGCTTTATGAATCTGGGTGTATACCATGGAGTACTATTCAGCTATAAGAAAAAATGATGATATAGCACCTCTTGTATTTTCCTGGATAGAGCTGGAACCCATTCTACTAAGTGAAGTATCCCAAGAATAGAAAAACAAGCACCACATGTACTCACCAGCAAATTGGTTTCACTGATCAACACCTAAGTGAACATATAGGAATAACATTTATCAGGTGTTGGGCAGATGGAGGGGAAGAGGGGATGGGTATACACATACATAATGAGTGCGATGTGCACCGTCTTGGGGATGGTCATGCTTGAAGCTCTGACGCAAGGCAGGGGGGGAGCAAGGGCAATATACGTAACCTTAACATTTGTACTCCCATAATATGCTGAAATAAAAAAAAAAACCCACAGAGCTCATCTCCTTAACTGTTACCCTTTATTGGAAAAATTAACGATGTGTTAGATCCTTATTTTGGAATTACTAAGTAATCATTTTTGAGGGTTGGTACTAGGGTGAGGCAAGTCCAAAATTTAAGGAGGCACTCTCCTCCTTTACGCTAAAGTAAGGGCAGGGTTGGTACCTGAAAGTGAATACTTCCTTAAATTTTGTGCCCTGGGCACCTAGCTTGCCTTAACTTGCTCCAGGCCCTGGTTATTTAAATGAGGGAGGAGGTTGCTTTGGTTTGAACGTTTCTGTTCTCCCAAAATTCACCCCTAAGGTGATGGTATTAAGAGGTTGGGCCTTTGGAAGGTGGTTAGGTTATGAAAGCGGAGTCCTCATGAATGAGATTTGTGCCCTTATAAAAGAGACTCAAATAAAAGAGGCCCCAAGGAGCTTGTTTGTTCCTTCCACCATGTGAGGACACATGAAGCAGCGAGAAGGCACCATCTGTGAGGAGCAGGCCCTCAGTAGACACCAAATCGGCTGGAGCATTGATCTTGTACTTTGCAGACTCCAGACATATGACAAATAAATTATTTATAAGCCACTTAGTCTAAGGTGTTTTGTTATAGCAGCTCAAATAGACTATGACAGAGGTAGAGCTCTGTATTCTGATATGGAATAAGGTGCAGAATAGTGTATATAAAATGAGCCCATATGACTAAATAAAAAACAAAGCATAAACATGTGCTAGTGTACTTATGTGTGTGGAATTAGTGTAAATGTAAAATTATTTTCTAATAGCCCATATTGGCGAGTGATGAGAAGGAAGTCTTATTCTTTACCTCTTTTGATATGCTTTTATTTTCTTTTTAATAACATACCTTTATTGGTTTTGTTTTAAAATAATTAAAATCCAAATAAAAATGTACAAGAAAGATTTAGAAGGGAGGAAGAAATGTAGCTTGGAGCTAAGTGTCAAATGGATAAGGTAATGCAATTTGTAAAGTTTTTAGGTTTTTTGACCTCCCTGTGGTCTGTGACTATGTTTAATATTGTTATACATTGAGACATAATCCTCTTTTCTTCTGTTGAATATGAAATAAGTTACATAATCAAAAATTAAAACTAGCATCAATAATAGGCATCTGATTATAAATTATTAATCAGCCACCTCTGATTATTCATAAATTGATTATACTTCGTAAATTTTCTTTAGGGGTCCAAGTGCTTCTGTCCCTCTTACCATGTAAGCCGGTCATAGGCTATGAATAGTGGAGTTGTGTGAGGAGAAGATTGGGCCCCGGCACAATGGGAGTGAATGTTTAGTTCTGACTGTGTTCTAAAGACAAATATTTCTATTTGGGATAGACTTGTATGCTATGGTGGTGGTTGTGATTATTCACAGTAACAGGGCCAAGAATTTCAGATTCCTCAGCTTGGTTGAGTCCCAGCTCTATTCCTGGATACAAGCATCCCCAACCCTGCCTCAACTGGGTGGCAATAAATCATTGCATTTCTGTCCCTTACCTCATACCAAATTGTTAATCATATTGATATATTATTACACAGCCTTAATTAAAGATAATATGATCTTTTGCAGAGTTTGAAATTGTAATAGAACTGTTGTTTATCAGCTGTTTTTGTTGTTCTAATCCTGTTTGCTTACTAATAAATAAGATGGTTGGGAGAGGGTGCCATGCCCTTACTGCTCTCCAGTTATTGAATGTTAGCTGAGGGAACTAGAGTTAAGTACTAATTGAACATACCTGTCCTTTGTAGTAGTATTTGATTTGTTAGATACTCATTTGTGTGTCTGAATTTATTTGTGCTTTGTTGTTTTGGTGAATTGAGGGTTTTTAGGTTTCACATTGTGTATTATTTTTGCTTTAAAATAAATCTGTAAATTTATTTTCCTAGTTCAGTGATACATTTTAAATTAATTTTATATTCCGTTACTTAATGCAGTGTTTCTCAACCTTTTTTTCATTATTCCCTCTTAGGAAGCATTTTTAGCCTTGTTTTTTCCTAGTGGGCTTTCTCCTCTCAAGATATTCTAATACCACAGATATTCTGTATATCTATCTATGTTGTCAAATAGAGTTTAACTTTGGAGAGCTACAACCATTGTAATATCTAAAATTCTTTCCTCCCCACAAGAACCACTTTTCATCTCTTTAGGAATGATATTGCCCAAATTGAGAATGTATGGTTTAAAATGGTTATCAACCTGGAGTGATTTTGTATCCCCCACCCCCATTCCTACCTCCTGGAGACATTTGGTAATTTTTGGAGACATTTTTGGTTGTTAAAACTAGAAGTGATGCTACTGGCATCTAGTGGGTGGATGCCAGGGGAGATGCTGGTAAACATCCTATAATGCACAAGACAGAGGACAGCCTCTCCCTCTGCCCTAAAAAAAGACTCATCCAGTCTCAAATGTCAGTAGTGCTGAGGCTGAGAAAATGATTGAAAGTATATAAATTTTTCTCTTTGCTCTTTTATTAAACATCATTAAAATATAAATTTAAAATAAATGAAAGTTCAGTATTAAGGATATTATCTAACTTAATTTTATCCACTTTAAAACCAGTGACCCTTACATATAAAGAAAAAGTATAAAATCAGGCTGGGTGTGGTGGCTCACACCTATAATCCCAGCATTTTGGGAGGCTGAAGTGGGAGCAAGGATCGCTTGAGGCCAAGACTTTATGACCAGCCTGGGCAACATAGTGAGACTCCATCTCTACAAAAAATTAAGAAAAAAATAAAATCTAGTTGGGCATGGTGGCACTTGCCTGTAGTCCCAGCTGCTTGGGAGGCTAAGGCAGGGGATCCCTTGAAGCCTGGGAGTTCATAGCAGGAGCTATGACCATGCCACTGCACTCCACCCTGGATGACAGAGTGAGATCCTGTCTTTTTTTAAAAAAAGTATAACACCATGGTTGAGAATTAGACTTAAGTGGCATGTACTTGGCATGTTTATGTTTAAAAACGATTGTACCAGTTATGTCTTCAGTATGATTTTAAGTCTCTGTTGTTTGTGACTTCTTTTTTTGAGTTTTGTTTTTTATGCCCTCTCCTCCCTTTTTGTTGGCTAAGTGGAATAGCATAATGGACTTTGAAGACAGAAGTTTCAATCTTGGTTCTGCTGCTTACTAGTTTATGACTTTGGGTACATAGTGGCATAAACTGAGTACTCACTTGATAGGATTGTTGTGAAAATTAAATAAAATTAAATAAATATACTAATATATATAAAGTGCTTATTGACACATAGTAAGTGCTTAATAAATGCTAACGTTTATTCTGATCTACTTCACATGCTTTACTTCATTAAAATGCCAAATAATTTTGCTTTCTTTTTCTCTTTGCAGATTTATGGTGGATTATTTTCTGAAGATAAGTGTTGGTACAGATGCAAAGTACTGAAAATCATCAGTGATGAAAAGGCAGGAAATGTTCAGTTTTTTTGCTTTAAGGAGTATTTATTTTGGTTTCCAAAATTTGATGTTTGTTTAGCTTTTCATTGCTTATTCATAGTCATAATAAGATGTAGTTCATTGAATTTGTAAATTGATTAAATATACTTTTCCCCCCTAATGAGCACAAAAGAAATTGCTTAAAAACAGATGAGATTTGGGAATATTTCTCTGAATTTAACTTTTAATATAATCATCCGAGATTGTCCAAAAATAGGTTATATAATTTGTAGATTATTTTTGGTAACTAGTTGGTTCTTTATATTTTAGTTCTTAATAATTACGCTTGGTTCTTGCTCATGAGTAACTTTTACAAGTTCATTCTATTATGATTGATGAGTAGGAAAACTTGATTGATCCTGAAGTTAGGTGTATCTTTTACTTAGTTGATGTGAGTATTGTTAATAATAAAGATTGGCTTGCTATTTTCTCATGCCTGGGTTAGATGTGATAAATTTTCTTTGTGTTAAGTCATTTTATTTTTTTACATTGTGAATATTTTACATGGGAAGATTTTTTTAAGGAGATTTGGGGAAATGGGATTCTGAATAGCTGTTTGATGGCAATTGCACACTGCAGGCTATGTAAAATCATCCCTGTACAGTTGCCTTTAGTGTTTTTTCTATGTCTGCTTTCTGGATTTAAAATATATTACATGTGTTTTGTAAAATTGTTTTGATATAATGTGAGGGGTGAAAGAATTTGATTAATGCTCTGAATATCTTTTTGTTTTTAAAACTCATTTATTACTGTCATAGGTAATGGTTTTATCTTAGTGGGATAAACCTTACTAATAGACCTTTTCCCCATGATTTGACAACGGGAGATGATATTTTGCATTTGCTTTTGGGTTGGCTTTAACTTTTTAAATTAAGGGATAAGATGACATTTGACCTTGTAATGAACTGTTTTTCTGTTTTAATCTTTTAACCAGATACAGAGCTGGAAGTAAGGGTGAATTTGATTAGTTTCCAAGGTTTAGCTGGAATGGATTTAATTTTATCAAAGCTAGATTGATAACTTTGCCTTTCTCTTCAGATTTTATTGTTTCCAACTAGAACTCAAGAATGTTCATTGAGGCCAGGTGTGGTGGCTCACACCTGTAATTCTAGCACTCTGGGAGGCTGAGGCGGGTGGGTTGTTTGAGCTCAGGAGTTTGAGACCAGCCTGAGCAAGAGCGAGACCCCGTCTCTACTAAAAAAATAGAAAGAAATTAGGTGGGCAACTAAAAATGTATATATAAAAAATTAGCCAGGTATGGTGGCACATGCCTGTAGTCCCAGCTATTAGGGAGGCTGAGGCAGTAGGATTGCTTGAGCCCAGGAGTTTGAGGTTGCTGTGAGCTAGGACGCCACGGCACTCACTCTAGCCCGGGCAGCAAAGTGAGAGTCTGTCTCCAAAAAAAAAAAAAGTCAGGAAAGTGGTTACCTCTGGTGGCGAGAGGGAGGGAGAAATAATTGGGGAGGGACCCCATGGGGTTTCTGAGATCCTAGGGCGGTAGGTACATTGGTGTTTGCTTTCTTTTCTTATTTCTTTGGCACACTGGTATTGCTTCCTATTTCC
>CAUYRT010012107.1:0-13354 GCA_963574885.1 Lepilemur ruficaudatus | reverse complement strand
TGCATCTGGCTTGTCAGAATTATTTTCATTATCTCTTCAAGTCTTTTTTTCCTAGTCAATGAGCACAGAATATAGTCATTAAAAAAAAAAAAATCCATCCTGACTATCTCTGTCTTCTTTTTTTTTTTTTTTTTTTTTTTTTAGACAGAGTCTCACTCTGTTGCCCTGGCTAGAATGAGTGCCATGGCGTCATCCTAGCTCACAGCAACCTCAAACTCCTGGGCTCAAGTGATCCTCCTGCCTCAGCCTGTTGAGTAGCTGGGACTACAGGCATGCGCCACCATGCCTGGCTAATTTTTTTCTATATATTTCTAGTTGTTCAATGAATTTCTTTCTATTTTTTAGTAGAGACTGGGTCTCGCTCTTGCTCAGGCTGGTTTCGAACTCCTGACCTTGAGCTATCCGCCCACCTCGGCCTCCCAGAGTGCTAGGATTACAGGCGTGAGCCATTGCGCCCGGCCTATCTCTGTCTTTTAATTGCTCCCCTGCTTTCTTTTGGAATTGAAATACTTAGTGTCCCATTTTAATTTATCTATTGGCTTTTTAACTATATATATTTGGTATTTTTTTAGTGATTGTATATTGTATGGATAATCTGTTGTATAATCTGTTATAAACAACAGATTATCTGTTGTATAATCTATGGATTACAATATACCTACCTAACTTTAAAACTACTTAGAATTAATATTTACCACTTCAAGAAAAATTTAGTAACCTTAAAACCATAGACATCCTTTTCCCCTTTCTCCTGTTGTAGTTTCTGTATTACATCTACATATATTGAATAGTCTACTAGACTATATTGTATATTTTTGCTTTCTAGCAGTGAATAATATTTACAGAACTTAAGAGGAGAAAATTTTTTTATTATATTTACCCAGATATTTGCTGTCACCCTTTCATCCTGAAGTTCCACGTTTCCTTCTGATAGCATTTCCCTTCCACCTGTAGAACTTTAGCCCTTCTTAATTTAGAGCAGGTCTGCTAGCAACAGTTTTCTTTCATTTAAGAATATTTTTACCCTGAAGCATTTTTTTACTTACATAAAAGATTCTGGGTTGATAGTTCCTTTCTTTCAGCACTTTACAAATTTTTTTGCCACTGCCTCCTGGCCTCAAGATATTTTCTTTATTTTGGTTTTTAGCAATTGTGTTACATGCGATGTGTATGAACGATGTGTCTGAACATACTTTGCATTGATCTTATCTTTGAGTTTGAGGTTCTCTGAATTTCCTGAACTGGTAAATTAATGTCTTTCACCAAATTTGGGAAATTTCCCACCATCATTTGTTCCAACATTTTTTCTATGCCAACTCTTTCTCCACCCATCTGGGATTCAAAAGATGAAAAAAGTTATATCTTTTTCTATTGTCCCATGAGTTCCTGAGACTTTGCTCACTTCTAAATCTTTTTTTCCCTATGTAGTTCTTATTGGATAATTGCTATTTTATCTTCAAGTTAAGATTTAATATCCCTTCTGTGATCTCCATTTTGGCATTTGGCCCACCTAGTGAATTTTTTTTAGTTCAGTTATATCATATCAGTTTTATGCATTTCATTTGGTTCAATTTTATAGCTTCTACTTCTCTGCTGAGGACTTTCATATTTCCAGTCATTTCAAGAGTGAAATGATTTCACTTCACAGAACATAGTTGTAATAGTTGCTGCTTTAAATTCTTTGTCTGAGAATTCCAACATGTAAGTCATCTGGGGGCTGCTGTCTGTTGATTGTATTTTCACTTTAAAGTTGTTAAGATTTGTTTAGTTCTTTATAGGTTGTATAAATTTGGATTGTATCCTGATCCCTGGTCATATGTTATGGGACTCTGTCTTATTAAAATCTTCTGGAGTATGTTGATTTCTTATTTGCTTGTTTGTCTTAGCAGTAAATTAGCTAGGTTAGGTTTAAGCCACAGGTCCCAATCCACCTTCTATGGGCTGTTTCCAATGTCAGTTCTGTTTTCAAAGCTTTTGCAATGCTATTTTGGACTGCCTCATTTGTGCACAACTTAGAAATCAGACCCACCTGATAGTGATCTACACCATAGGTCAGCTGTCAAGCTTTTATTATATTTCCTCATATGAGCACAGCGCATGCACAGCTCATAACAGAGCCCATTCCTTCAAAAACAGATTTCAAGCAACACTTTCTCCGGCCCTTCTTCTCTCTGGATCTATCTCCCGGGCCCCTTTTCTTGGTCTTCTGGCTGTAAATCTGGTGCTTTAGCCTCCCTGTGCTGTTGTGTGCTTCCCACACTTGCGCCTGCCTCCAGGGTGAAGTGGGGAGAAGAGTTTCTCCCACACTCTTCTGGCCACAAGGCCCCTTTTCCTATTTGAGTGGTCAAAAGAAAGAATTTTCCTCTCAAGAGTTTACGGTGGCTTCAGGGCCTTTTCCTCCTTTAGAGTACAATTTCCTGGGTGGGGCCTGCCTCAGGGCAGAGCCAGAAGATGGAAAAAGAAAAAGCAAAACAAAGAAACCTGTTGAGAAAGGAAATATTCCCACCTTCCAAGCCTCCACCCACAACCCCTCCTGCTGCTGGTCTTTGGTGAGAAGAGAGAGATACTCTTGGAGCCTTTTCTGGCACAGCTGCAGAATTGCATCTGCCCTTAGTATATATAAATTAGGGGAGATGTGAGAAAACAATCCCAGAATTGGATTTTCAGTATTGGATTTTCAAGGTTTTATTTCCCGACTCAATCCACTGTTATTATTTAATTTTTAGAGTCCTCTGATAGTTGCTGAATGTATTCTGTCTATAGTTTGTAACTGTAATCAGTAGGAGTGTGCCTACTCCACCTTAGCTGGAATTGCTACAGATTCTTTTTTAAAATAATAAAGATTGGGGTTTTTTTGTTCTGGTTAGAAAAGTAATAAATTCTCATTATATGCATTTGCATCCACCTCCCAGAAATAACACTGGTAAAGTTTTTATGTATTTTTAAACAAGTGATTTATTATGTATGATTATAATACACTGTAATCATTTAGACAACATTGATTACGCAATTTTGCATCCTGTTTTAGTTAATAAAAATATATTTTCTGTTATTAAAGTCTTTATAGACTCCTTTTGAAAAATAATTTAAATGGCTTTTTTTCAAAAACAGTTAAAATCATTATTGAATAATATTTGTAAACAGACAAATGTAAGAGAAACCACAGCTTTATAATACTTCACTAACATTTTGGTATGTTCTCTTCTAAGCTTTACAGATATGTGTAGATGCACTCAGAGTCTAGCATACCATCTTTTTGGTATGGTATGGAATAATAAATGCCCAATTATATTTTGGGCATTTATTCTGCCTCTAAATATTCTTTATAGACAGGATATTAATGTTCATATATTAGAAAATTCTTTTTTAAGTTCTGATATAACCATTTCTCTATTAGCCATTTAAGTTGTCTTCAAATTTTTTACTTTTAAAATTAATGCAATGACTGTATCTGTGAAAGTCTTTTACTCTATCTCTAATCAATATTTCTAGAAGTGAAATTATTGTGTGAAAGAGTGTGACCATATAAAGACTTTTATATATACTGTCACATTGCTTTCCGAAAGTGCAATACTAACTTATTCCCCATCTTGTTAGTGTAAGGCTGGCGGGCGGAATCCTCCTGGGGGCTTGCACATCACCCCATCCCCACATCCTGAACTCCGCCTCGTGGAGGAACCACCCGCTGGGGCCGCTTCCTGTTTTGAAGCAGAGATCCGGCCCAGCTGTCACTCTGGATCCGTGTCAAGACGGCCCCTATATAACCCACCTCCCCGATCCGGGCGGCGAGACTTCTTGGGCCCCTTTCCCCGGGACCCTTGAACCTCGGCCGGGAGCATTCTGTAAATAAAACATACCTTTTGTTCAGCACATTCGGCCTCTTCATTGTTTTTATTCCAAACTTTACAGTTAGTATTAGGTAATTTTATCTTCATAATTATTAACAGTTTAATTGGCAAATGGAATATCCTTATTTAAATATATATATGTCTTGATTAAAAATGAGGTTGGACATCCTTCCATGCAATTTAAAATCATTTTTAACTCAGGCCTTGCCGATATTGTTCTATTATTCAGGATTGAGTTTTAACAATGTATTTTATATTTTAAGGGTACTGATCCTGTCATTTTTAGTATGTTTAATATCTCATCTTAGTTTTTTATTTGAATTTAAATTTTATTTATTCAAACACATCAATCTACTTTTAAGACTTTTCTAATTTGTTTTTCTATTGATTTTTAATTAATTTTTTTTTAAGAGACAGGATCTTGCTCTTTCCCCTGGGCTGAAGTTCTAACGATTATTAAAACGTTATGGGTTTTTTTGGAAACAATTTAAATACTATATAATTCACCCATTTAAAGTTTAACTATTTTATCCTTATAAAGTCTTTTCTCATTCACTTATAAAAATATTTATTGAGGCCGGGCGCCCCGGTGGCTCACGCCTATAATCCTAGCACTCTCGGAGGCCAAGGCGGTCGTATCGCTCGAGGTCAGGAGTTTGAAACCAGCCTGAGCAAGAGCAAGACCCTGTCTCTACTAAAAATACAAAGAAATTAATTGGCCAACTGAAAAAAAAAATTAAAAAAAAAATTAGCCGGACATGGTGGCACATGCCTGTATTCCCAGCTACTCTGGAGGCGGAGACAAAAGGATCACGTGAGCCCAGGAGTTTGAGGTTGCTGTGAGCTAGGCTGATGCCACGGCACTCTAGCCCGGGCAACACAGTGAGACTCTGTCTCAAAAATAAATAAATAAATAAATAAATATTTATTGAGCATTTACCATTTGGCCAATAACAACACTCCTAGGTATTGGAAATGTAATGCTGAAAAAGAGTTACTGCATGTGCTGAGATTAGTGTCATAGTTGACTCTGCTAGTATCCCCCCTCCAAACCACACCCCCATACTCTGCAATCTGGGCACAGGGCACACTGCCCTCTTCCTTCAGTCCTTCGTATCTGAATGGTGCCATGTGATTAGTTTTGCCTAGTCAGCTGTAAGCGGAAGTGGTGTGTCACTTCTGGGCTAAGGCTATAAAAAGCCTGTTACAATAAATATTCCATTTCTCTTCCTCCGCGAGGATTACCAAGGCAGACTCACATTCCAGTTGACGTGAGCATAAAGGGTAGAGCCTTCGTAAGCATAAGAACAGAGCCACCCTTGCAGCTTTATTATGGACATGGAGCATAGGCATTAATAGGTGTATTTCTGTTGTGTTAAGCAACTAGGATTTTTGGTTTGATTTGTATTAATATCTTTATCTTCATTCTCAACCTGATCCAATTTCTGTGCTCTTAGTTTCTATTTCAGTTGTTTGAGGCTTTGGTACACAGAGATGGTGGTTAAGTTACTTTTTATAATAATGTATTATCTTTTGATAATATTTTACAATTCATAATTTTTGTAATCAGGTTTACAGCTGATGTAGTTAGAATTTTTCTTATCTAACCTGGTTTTTGAACTTCCCACAGTCCTCAAAAGGTCCATTAATTGCCCACTTTTTAACTGCTTATTATATTTTATCTCTCATTTATCTGAAGCGTATATTTAAACACGTTTTTTTTTTAAAAGATATGTACCTAGCGGTTTCGTTTTCTGAGCTCTAGCATATCTGAAAATGTCTTTCTATTATCTTTATATATGAAAGAAAACTTACTTGGCCAGATATGTGTGTGTGTATATTTGAGTGTATTTTATAAATCCTCCACCTCCAAACCTGTAGACTTTGGTTCACTGACTTTTGGTCTTTGTATTTCAGAGAAAAAGTCTGTTGTTGGCCTGGTTTTTGTTCCTTTGTAGATAATTGGTTTTTTGTTGTTGGTGGTGGTGATTTGTTTCATTTAGATACTTGAAGAATTGTCTCCCTTGATATTTGCTCCATTTTTTTTCAAGATTGTGTAGACACATAAGAATGTGCTGATTTTTATGCATTGATTTAACTACTAACCATCTTGCTTAGAAATTTGTCTGTGATTTATGTGAAGTAAGATATCAAGTTTTTCTAGGCTTTGAAATATGGTATTTATAGACCACGTTATTCCATAAAACTCCTATACAACTGCTGGATGCCTTTATGTAGAACCAGGAATTATATGTTTCTCCATACCTGTCACCGAACATAGTATCAGATAATGTCCCTGGAATGCTTGAGATGATGTTTGAGAATCCTCATGACCATTATGAAACAAAATAAAATTCTTGTTAGTATACCCAGCATGGAATTTAAAGTGGAACTTAATCCTCTAATGGTGAGGTCAAAAAACTCAATACCATCTTTTAAATTGCCCCAATGCCTCTTTAATCTACCAGTTGGTTACTGAGGACCCTCTATATACCTGGTTTTTAATTCTTTTGTGATCACCTAACTGAGAGTGCAAACTAGGGGAGGCATCTCAAGTACTCTCAAGGGTGGTCAATCGACCACTCTGCCGTTAAGTCTACTTTCTTTAGCTTTATGCAGATTTACCTTTCCTCAATATTTTTCCTCGGCTTTTATGAGTTATTGTAAGAACCTATTATATGGCCATTTCTTGAAGACTAGTTTTTACTTTTTAAACTGTTGTCATCAGCTACCCTCATATGAGAAATCTTTTTTAAAATTTAGTAAAGACAAAATTTCAGTGTCCTGTAAGAATTAATATGATTCCATGTTTTTAAATTCCAAGAACTACATAAATATTGTGGTTTTTTTTTTCATTTTCTTGTCTGTGCGGTAGTTCTGAAGCAAATTATTGCTTAAATGATATTAACGTGCATGATATCTTGTTAGTTTCCCTCTTTCTTCTCAATTGTTTGCTTAGTTTGTTTCCTGGAGAGGTACTATATCGGTTGGGGTGCATTTTTCAGCTTGATCAGGAGCATAAGGCTGCCCAGGCTCTGAGTCAGCATTTGCGCTTTTGGCCTATTGCTGCTTATGGCAAGGTGGCTGCCCCAGCTCCAGGCATCATGTCCCCCAAGTGTTCCAAAACAGGAACCGGAAGGTAGTGTGGGGCTGAGAGGTTCTCCCCTGGGTGCCTTTCTCAGAAGAACCCCCAGCGTATTTCTTTTATACATACTTGACTATATCTGGTTCACATTGCCATAGGTTCCATAAGGAAACATGAAGAAGTGAGTATTGGCTTTTCAAGGCTTCCATAGTGGGAAGCAAGCAAGAGAGAAGGAGATTGATAATTACTTTGGGGTATCCAATCAACTTGTTTCTCCCCAAGTGGGACAAACAAAGTAAGGGCTATTGAATATAAAAATTATTCATAAAGACTTGCATAATTGTGTTGGCTGGTTATTTAGGTTACTCTCTGTATACACACACACATGCACACATGTGTGCAGATAGCCAGAGAAAATATTTACTGAGATACCTTTGTGTGCATGTGTGTGTGAGTGTATGATTCCTGTGTGATCAGAAATTGGAAATATCATTATAATTTGATAAAGGTATTGTTAAAAGGTATTGTTCACTTTAAATTGAAATCTAAGAAGCTATTTTTCCAAATTTTTAGATTTCATATAATAGTGTTTTATATGTTGTCATGATAACATATCATGTATTGCATATATAACCAGTAACCTACCAATTTAAAACTTGTTATGTGAATGTTTTCACTTAGAGGAAGTTTTGAATATTATTGAAGACGAAGGCTTCAAAATACTGGATCAAAGACAAATAATATTATCAGAACAGGAAGCACATACACTGTGCAAGGAATATGAAAATGAGAACTATTTTGAGAAACTCATAGAATACATGACCAGGTAGAGTTCAGGTTTAGTCTGATTTATTTTTTGAATCACTTAAACCTTCTCTTAAGTCTGCTTTCTGTTCAAGTTGCCACATCTCTCAATTCTGTAATCATGGTCTGAGTCTACTTCTTTGACAGTCCTGCTCCTATTCTGATTCTTTGTTCAACAGGCTGTCTCCTCTAGTCTTCCTGGAAGGTTACTGGAGCACTGAGCGGGTTCCAGGGGAAGTTGCCGTAGCCCAGTTGAGTTAAACACCAGAAATCCAGGGTGTGAAACATCATCAAGTCCAAGTAGAGAAATGACTGACTCTCAAGGGCTTTGGTAATCCCACAGATCACCAGTTCTGGGAGAAGAATGAGATGCTGGAAATCTGCCAGGCTTCTAGAATAACTGAAAAATGGCAGCTGAGGCAGACATCCAACAAGGGTATATAAACCAGCAGGAGCATGGGGACAATGAAGGAACCACCTATAAGAACAAAGGATTTCTATTCCTTTTCTTTCTCTGCTTCCATTCTTTCATAAATATGCTCCTGAAAATGTACCAATGGAAATTAATTTTAGACCTCGGTTAAAAGGATTATTTTTTACATATTTTAGTCTATTTAATGGCATACATTTGCATTACCTGTATGTAATTAGCTACTGAGCCACACTTTTATGACATATTCTTTTTTTTTTTTTTCCTTTTCTAACAGTGGTCCATCTCTAGCCCTTGTTTTATTGAGAGACAATGGCTTGCAACACTGGAAAGAGTTATTGGGACCAATAACTGTTGAAGAAGCCAATGAAAATCATCCACAGAGGTAGGATTCATATCATGGGCACCTAACTTTTTTCATGGGATCCATTTTAATTTCCTTTTAGATGTGGAGTACAGAAACCACAGCTCTAGTCTAAGGGAGCATCTCAGGAAAGCTACCTTTCCTGGGGAAGCAGTGGACTGCTTAGGACTGGAGGTCTGGCCCAGTGCCAGCTTGAAGATGGCTAAGATTTCACAATAAAAAGGTTGTGGGATGCTTGGTTTGGGGCTGGGAACTAAGAGGTGGATACTCAGCCAACAGATCATCTCTTGGGAGAAATACCTGTGTCCCACCTGCTATTTAGAAGTATCCCTTTGAGAAGGGCTGTGTTGGTAGCCACAGGTTCTTTAGTTGATTATAAGTTTTAAGACAATGATGACTAAATTAATATGTACTCTATAATTTAGTGGGAACATTTACTGAGTTAGCATTTATAAATCTTAGAAATCAGCTAAACTTTGTAATCAACTCAACACCTAGTCCGATACCTGGAATACGGGGGGTACTCTTTCAATATTTTTTTGAGCTTATCTGCTTGGCTTGGTGTCATCTGGAGGATGGGAATAATTATCTCATGGATCTCCATACTTGGCATGTAGCTGATAGAAACAAACTGAATTTTAATTCCCCTGCATTTCTGGTGCTGATTTCAGGCTAGGAGTCAATTCAGGGGAAGAAAGACCCTCCCTTTAAGTGTGCAAAAATAGAGATGCTCTATAAGGCACAGAAAACATGACATACATGTCGGCACAATAAATAACAGTACTTACGAAGCCTCACTTCCATAAACGTTGAAGTACTTTCTTTTGGGTAAGGGTATACTTGAATCTGACTTGTCCTGCATGGACACAGATTACCTCTTTTTTAGCCCTACTCATTTATGCTTTTACTCATGTGCCAGACAATTACTGTGAAGGATAACAAGGATAGAATGTTCTGCAAGTGGTGTTGATGGAAGCTTTCAGTAGAATGCAGCAATGCGTGGCACCGGAAAAGGAATTACTATCAGCACAAGGCCTATACCTATGGGCATCCTGGTCTAGACACTGGCTCTGAGTGTGGAGGCTGTACCAGTTCAGAGACATTTTCTCCAGGTGGAGGTACTCAGTGACTGCACCCTCTCTCCTCCACTGTCATAGTGAAAATTCCCACAAGTTCACAAATAATCTTGACTGTTACATTTGATTGGCCCCCGCTTTTCCAGTTTCTTTGATTCCACCTGGGTTTTAAAGGCTGCTTTAGAAGTAACTCTATCAACAGAGATCTGCCCCTTTCCTGCATTTAGTTTCAGATTCTATGCTCCAAATTGCTTTAGCTGCAATATGATCATTTGCATACACTTGCACAAGCAACAACTCCTTCTCAACCCTATTGCCCAGCCTTCCTCCCTCGGCTTTTTCCAGTAAAACTGTTTAACAGTGTAACAGGGTGCTGGTTGAGTGCTCTGCCTTGAACAGAGTAGGTGTTCAGGATGACTTAGGCTATTTCACTCATTCCTTGTACAAATCCCTCACCTCTGGAAATAACAGGCTCTAGGGACTAGGGTTGGAAATATCCCCAAATTGAGTGGTGTAGGAATAGCCTAGAGCCAAATGGAAAGGTCATGTCTGAGAAGGCCAAAAAAATCTGAACGGGTCTCTGAAACCACAGAGGCGAGAAGAGGATCTTGGAGCTGAGGACAGAAAGCTTAGTTTCGAATGATTTGAATGCACATCATTATCAGCAGAAAGGAGCATTTTTCACCATCAATGGATTTTGTTGGTTGACTGCCTAGGACTGTGTTTACTGGGCAAAAAGTGAAATGGGCAGTGAACATCTTCTCTACTGAAAAATACATAGATACAAAGACAGAAAAAAAAAAAAAGGACAACTGAAACAATACCAAAGAACAGCAATTGATTTAGGAGGTACATACTCATCTATAGGGAAAGAAGCTGAAGTGTAGTAAACTGTCTAACCCCACACGGATCATTTGGTGTCATCAGCGTTGCTCCTACCTCTGGCCACAAAGGCAGCCTGTGTGCTACTCTTTTATTGCTGCACTTGCTCACCTGAAGGGTCCCTTTGCAGTATCTACTGGATTCAGTGTTTATAGTTTGCTGTCTTTGGTTTAGAGTCAAATGCCATGTAATGCTTGATAATATTTAATGGTGGTAGAAATATTTATTCAGACCTCAGTATGTACCATGTATTTCAAATATGTCATCTGATTGCATCCTCAGTATCACCTTCTAAAACAGGTTTTATTATCATATTTATATTTGAGACAACTAGAACATAGAGAAGTTAAGTAACTCTCTGATATCACACAGCTAGAAAGCAGTACCACCAGGATTCTACGTCTGAACTTTTTCACTGCGCAGGGCATTCATTCCTCTTTCATGGTTATCTGTCAATATCCACTGCCATCATGATTTGATCACACCCCTTTTTCCTAATGACTATTACCTCCTTGAAAGGAAGTAGCCTGCCCTAAGCCACTCTGTGATTACTTCCTTTTGCACAGTGCCTAAATGTGGAATTAGTTGCTGTCTGATAACTTTTGAGCAACTCGTATAGTGTTATGTTATGTTTGTTATGTTATGTTGTAAAATAAAACTTTTGAACCTGACTTCCTTTTCAAAGTTTATGTGCACAGTTTGCAATGGGAAGTTTGCCTGTCAACCAGCTGTATGGAAGTGATTCATTAGAAACTGCTGAGAGGGAAATAAAGCATTTCTTTCCTCGTCAAAGCACTTTTGTACTGATTAAACCTCATGCAACACGCGAACAAAGAGGTAAATATTTAAAATTAAACGTCTATGTATGAATTTTTCTCCAAATTTTGTGAAATTTTTCAGAATTTACCAGCAGAAAGACAGAAAACAATAAAGAAACAGAAAATTCAAAAACAGAAAAGTTGCACTAAATACTCATATCCCTCCATCTGGATTCAACAATAAAGTTTGTCGTATTTGTTCTATCTGCCTCTCTCCCTCCTTCCCTCCCTCCCTCATCTGTCTCTTTGTCTCTCTCTTAATCAAAAATGATATTGAATTTTGCTCAAGTTCTTTTCAGAATTGATGGAAATGATGACTGATATTCTTCATAGATATATTAATATGGAAAATCATGTTAATGATATTCCAAATATTGGGTTATCCTTCCATTCCTGTATAACTGCCACTTGTCATGTTGCATTTTTAAATATGCTTTTGGATTCTGTATTGCTTATGCTTCATTTGGGATTTTTTGTGTTGAGACTTAAAAGTGAGATTGGTTTGTACTTTTCATTTTTTTGTGAAAGTTTTATCAGGTTTAAATAAGAATGGAATACTTCATAAAAAAGTGTGAACATCTTTCTCAGTCCTCTGAAAGAATTTGAGCAACACTGGGGTTAGTATTTGAAGATTTGGTAAAATTTTCCTGTAAAAACATCTGAGCCTGCAGCTTTTTTGTGTTTATAATTCTTCGGTCACTTTACCTTCTACTGCCACTACAGTTAATTTTGTTAAATTGTATTTTCCTTCTATTTTTTAGTAGTATTTTGATATTCTTCTAGCTTTTTGAGTTGAATATTTAATTCATTTGTTTCAATTCTTTAGTGTCTGTTGATATAAATTTTTAAAGTGATGATTTTTTTTCTGATTATTGCTTTAATTATACCCCATATAGTCTAACACATAGTGTTTTCACTATCATTGTTGCTTAGAAATTTTGAAATTTCGGTTTGTATTTTCCCTTGGGCCTTAGAGTTATTTAATAAATAAATTTATTTTTTAAAGAAGTTTTTAAAAAAATTATTCTGGTGGAAGAGAAATTTTATTTTATTACTATTAATACTATCTTTAGTATATTGTGATTCAAGAATATTGTTTGCATGATTTCTTTATTGACACTATTATGGTTTTGTTGAACCTATATGGTAAACTTCTGTGAAGATTGTGTGTTGTGAGAAGAAGGGACCTTCTCTATTATCATGGTCCAAAGTTTAAATGTAAGATACAACCCACCTTACTGTTTGGTTCATGTCTTCTACATCCTCACTTTATTTATTTTGCCAAGTTGATCTGTCTTGGAGTATTGGGGATGTTTAGTCACCTATTTTGGTAATTTTCTGACTATTTCTCTTATAGTTTTTGGTTTATAATGATGGCTACTCTGTTATTTGATATCTATATATTAAAAATTATTCATGGTGAATTTTGTTTTTTAGCATTATACAAGTTCCTTCTTTGTCTCATTAATCCTTTGGGCCCTGAACACTATATTGTCTTATATAAAGACCACATCCCCTCCTTTCTTATTATTTGCATTTGCCTGTTTCCTTGTTTTTTATTTTTCAGCCTTTTTGAATCACTTTGTTTAGGTGTGTCTCATATATAGAATAAAGTTGGGTTTTATTTATGACTCTGGAAATATCTTTTAAAAACCTAAATTCATTGTAATGAAACAGTGAACAGCTCATCTTTTTGCTGTTAAATTGTTTAAATTGACAATAATTGTACATGTTTATGGGGTACAGGATGATGTTTTGATACATGTATCCATTGTATAATAATAAAATCAGGGTATTTAGCATATCTGGTTACCTCATACCTTTATCATTTTTTTGTGGTCAGAACATTCAAAATCTTCTCTTCTAGATATTTTGAAATAGACTAGACAATATATATATATTTTTTTTTATTGGGGGAAAACTACAAAGCATTTACAGTACAATGTTTACAGTCACAATTTGTAGTGAGCTGATTTCCCAAGATATATTACCACTCAAGTTGACTTATCTTGTTACATTCAAAAACCTACTCTGTCAAAGTAGTCCA
>CAUYRT010012105.1:0-10724 GCA_963574885.1 Lepilemur ruficaudatus | reverse complement strand
GAAGACACATGGTATAATTTCTATTTTTTTGAATTTCTTGAGCTCTGATTTACAGGCTAGTATGTGGTCGATTTTGGAAAAGGTTCCATGGGCTGCTGAGTAGAATGTAAATTCAGCTTTATTTGAGTGGAATGTTCTGTAGAGATCTGTGAGATCTTTTTGTTTAAGAGCTTTGTTTAAGTCCATTACTTCTCTGCTCTTTTTCTGTTTGGAGGATCTATCCAGTTGATTCAGTGGAGTGTTGTATGAGGGAGCAATAAAGTCCTTCTCAGACAAGCATTCTCTGATGGAATTTGCAAAGACTAGACCAGTCCTACAGGAAGTTCTTAGACTGGCCTTTCACACTGAACACAGCAATAGGAACTCTTCAAAGTAAAATCCTCAAAGGGTTTCAAGGCTAGAACTTGAACTGCAGGATGGTGCAAGGAGTAAAACAAAGCAATTGGACCTTACCCAACAATATGAATGTAAACCTTCCTCAAATTTCAATCCTTTCAATAAATATTAATGGCTTAAACTGTCCTCTGAGGAGAAATAGAATGGCAGAGTGTATAAAAATCCACAAGCCCAGGATCTGCTGTGTACAGGAAACACATCTAACCCACAAGGATGCATTCCGGCTGAGGGTCAAGGGATGGAAAACTATCATCCAGGCAAATGGAAGTCAAAAGAAAGCAAGTGTAGCTATACTATTTGCAGACAACATAAGCTTTAGAATAACAAAAGTAAGAATGGATAACGATGGCCACTTTATAATGGTTTAAGGGAGGATCCAACAAGAAAATTTAACTATTCTTAATATTTATGCACCCAACATAGGAGCACCCAACTACATAAAGCAGACCTTCTCAGATCTTAATGATCTGTTAAGCAATACTGCCATAGTAGCAAGAGTGCTATTTCTTTAAGGTTAATCATAATCACTTCTGTTCCTATTTGAAACAAAATTATTTGAAGTCCTTAATATGACCAAAGGATATGCATCTTGAAATACTCTTATGTTTTTCATACCATGTCACTACTTGACAATCAACATTTATACAAAAATTAGGAATATTTAGGGATTTCTAAGAAAATCATGAAAAATTTTTTATGGAGGTAAGAAATGCCAAATTATTACAATGACATGTTTTAAAATTGGAAGCATTGAATTACATTATATTGCCAGGATTGAGTAAGAAAGTTCTTTGTATGAGAATGACCAAGAAGGACATCTGAAGTGGGATTTGTAGAAAATAGGCTACAGAGAAAAATGTGGCTGGCTAGATTATCCTGGACATATGTGATAGTTACAATATGGCTTTATTTAATTTATTTATTTATTTTTAGAAAACTTAAATATAGAAAGGGTTTCATAACCCACTTGATACATCCTCTACTTTTATATTATAGTTTCCAATAGCATATTTTTTAAGACTTAGTCTTGCTATTTTACTGATTATCATTAGAAAAAGGAATTTTGTAGAAGCGATGGTGGCACCATGCTCCTTGTGCAGCCTGCAGAGCATGAGCTAAACAAACCTCTTTTCTTTATAAATTATAAATACCCAGCCTCAGGGACTCCTTTGTAGCAATGCAAATGGCCTTAGACACAGGGCTTTAAAAATTTCAATCAGGGTTTGCATTCAATTTTAAAGAAGACATCTAAAATTGAATGCAAACCCTGAGTGAAATTTTTAAAGCCCTGTGTCTAAGGCCATTTGCATTGCTACAAAGGAGTCCCTGAGGCTGGGTATTTATAATTTATAAAGAAAAGAGTTTTGTTTAGCTCATGCTCTGCAGGCTGCACAAGGAGCATTGTGCCACCATCTGCTTCTAGTGAGACATCAGACTACTTCCAACCATGGAAGAAGTGGATACAGAGATCATCACATGGTGAGAGAGGAAGAGAGAGAGAGAGAAAGAGAGGAGGGAAGTGTCAGGCTCTTTTAAATAACCAGCTCTCATTGGAAGTAACAGAGCAAGAAGACAGTCATGACCATCAAGACAGCACCAAGCCATTCATAAGATTTCTGCCCCCATGACCCAAACACCTCCAATTAGGACCCCAACTCCAACATTGGGGATAAATTTTCAACATGAGGTTTGGAGGAGTCAAACATCCAAACCATAGCCCCCTATTTCTGTGTTTTCTGGATAGTAAATTAATAAAATGATTTAATAGTCTTAATATAGCTGAGAACATGTAAAATAGCCAGTTTCCCCATGATGTAAACTTTTCCTTACTGGAACTAGTGATAAACTAGAATTGTTCCATAGGCACCCTTACCATTTTTTTCTTCAAAACAAGTACATATCTGAGTAGAAATGGCTATGAGACAGAGAAAAAAGGTGAACATGGTGGCTTTTAAGATTCAGGCTATGTAACCAGTTTCACAAATGTGTTTGGTTGGCTGTTTACTTGTTTATTAATTCATTTGACAATGATCTCCTTTGAAGTATCATTTTTTCTCCATCCTGTCAGCTCCTGTTACAAGAGTAAAGTGTGCTAACTTATTTTAGAGACCATTAAGAATAGAAGGATCTTGGTTTGAGCCATAATTTTGCTGACTGGTGGCAGATTTAATATCAAACAACAACACTAAGGAGGCAAATTTTGATTCCTAGCAAGCCACAATTTTTTTTTCAGGGAAATTGTAGTAAGAAAAATAATTCTTAATTTTCTTATTTTATAAGCTGTTGCTGAAGTTGGTATTGCAACAGCAGCAACTACTTTATGTATTCAAACTTTACTATGCTATATTTGATAGCAGGAGTCAGCACATTTTGTCTATAAAATACCATATATTAAATACTGCGAACCTTGTGAGCCACGTGTTCTATGTCACAACTACTTAAAGCTGTTGTTAGTATATGAAAACAGCAATATGCAGTACATAAAAAAATGGATATAGTTGTATTGCAATAAAGTTTTATTTATAAAAACATGTGGCCATAGTTTGCCAAACTCTGCTATATGTTATAGTATTGCAGTGGCATTCCTTAATATTTTAAATAATAGTTAAAAATGAAGGATAACAACTACAGTTTTTAAAGACTTGGCCTCACAAATATGGCATTTCTAGGAAGCTTAGTCTTTGTCACTTGTTTCCATTGATAATTTCCTAGACGCTATAAAACACTCCAGTTTGCAATTCAGTTGTTTAGCCTTGTCACAAAATCGGTTATCTCAGTAAATGAAAAGAAAAATGAGCAAGTATTTGTTTTTATGTTTTTTTCCCTTAATTTCCCATTGTTCATTTAATGCATACCTGTGGTTAATACCACCTACAGTTGTGTCTATCTCCATATGCTCCCATATCTTACGTTGGCCCCAACCATAAATAGTATTTTGGATATCATAAGCTCTTGCACTTCTTCAGGAACACATATCTCTTGCTCATCTCAAACTTCTGCTTTTTACGGGAAACATTTTATAGTTTTCTTACTCTAGGGCATAAACCAGGATCTTCTTGGGCATGTACAATTGCCTATTTCTTGTTAGTTGTTCTGAATCAATAGGGCATTTTATCATTTATCAGTATCATTTGAGCTGAGACTTCCTTTTGGAATCATATGCCTCTTTTCTATGCATTGGATTCTTGTTCCATGGGGTTAAAATGTATACTGTAATGTTTGAATTTTGCAAATAATTATATATTTAATGTCTTTATTTAGGTTGACTCAATAATATAAAACAAATTTTGTTTTTTGTATCTCAAGATTTACTGTTGTAAAAAGGCTTCTCTAGAAATACTAGTCTAGGGGATTAGAAAACATGCATCCAGTTGCTGATCCCACATCTGCATCTATTGGATTTAGTTGTATTTTTATGCTAAAAATTCAGGCATGTCTACCATGTTTTTCTCAGAAAACACATTAGTGCTGGGTAGTCTATGATTTTCAATTGTTTTCTGGCTGCCTGTGCTTGCTTGCCAGAATGTGTGAAGACCTCCCTATCCACTTGAAGAGGTGAAGACAGATTACAACCAAATCTTATGCAGAGATTCCCTAAATTTCATGGCCTGTCTTGGGTAGGAGTTAGCATATGGTGACCTGGAGATCCATTTCTAGATCTATAGGGTCCCAGTGTGCTCCCTTGCTTTCAAGCAAATATTTATTCAACAAATATTATGGGTACCTACTGTGTGCTGGTCACGGAGAGGTAAAATTTTTAAAGAAGAATGAAAAATTTCAAGTAAAAACCAATTGAGCTACTTGAAATCCTCTTGCATGGTGTTGATATGGAAGACTCGCAGCCAATTATCAGTAGGAAATGAAATCATACTATGAGGTGACTTGACTTTTTTCTGGTTCTTTCTACCAGGCCATCTGTGTTTCATTGCTTTCAGAGACTGTAGCATAGCCTATGTCTAAGACAGACTCTCTTGATTAATATAAAGGACAAAAATCTAAATCTAGGTGGGGTAAGAATTAAGAACTTTTTAGAACCTTGAAATAATATAAGTAGACTAAGATCTGAAACTTTTATTTAGGAAACACACAGCTTATATGCAAATAGACCTCAGAAAAACTGTTAAATAACCAATGCCTGACAAAATTGCACCAAATGGACAGGCCATAGTAGGATAAGATGTTGATATCAAAAGTGTGCCCCTGGGGTAGAATTGTCCAAGTTCACACTTAGGATCCTCTACCCTCTAGCTGAATTATCATGAGGGGAATGGGTTACAATTTTTTTGCCCTCTGTTTATTCATTTGCAAAGATAGACTAATAATAGCACCTATTTCATAGAATGGTTGTGACAACTTGGATGATGGGTACAATATCTTTAACAGAATTAGCATATTGTAAATACTGTATACATTACAGCAATCATCATCATTACTGAAAACAAAACATCAGGAGCAGCAAAAATAATTTCATTGAAGAGTTCTGAGCTTATTTTAACATCATCTTTTTTTCTTATAAATTCAAAAGGGGTTCTGCTAAAAGAGAGCCTAAAAAAGTATGTCTCTACTTCCTAGTCTGAAAAATTTTGAGTTTTTTGTAGATCACGGTTGGTAGAGTTGGATGTTAGAGAGACCTCAAGAGATTTTTAAATGCACTTTCTCAGATGTTTACTTGTTCACCTTTTAGTACAATTGTTTGCTTTGTTCTTATCCTCAGTGATTTGAGGTGACAAACAGAGTATTATAATTTGATCCTTAGATGAATAATTACCCATGTCAATGACAGAATCATCTTTTTTTAGCTCTAATATTTGCAGCACCACAGAGACACATGATCTCTTACTAGGTTTTCTGAGATCCTCATACATAACCTGGCCATATGACCTATGGTCTTTTGTTAATTTCAAGATTTAAATTCAACCAATTTCTGGAAGCTTTATCTTGCCAATCAAATTGGTAGACATTTTGCTTCCCAAACCCTTAAGAAGTGTGACCCATGTCCCTGGGAACCCAGTAACATTACCTATGTGTGTAAGCAGTGGTTCATGTCCCAAACCAGCAGCTCTTTCTTTCTTTCTTTCTTTCTTTCTTTCTTTCTTTCTTTCTTTCTTTCTTTCTTTCTTTCTTTCTTTCTTTCTTTCTTTCTTTCTTTCTTTCTTATTTTTTTTGAGACAGAGTGTCACTCTGTTGCCTGAGCCAGAGTGCCATGGTGACAGCCTAGCTCACAACAACCTCAAACTACTGGGCTCAAGTGATCCTCCTGCCTCAGCCTCCCACATAGCCCGTAGCTGGGACTACAGGCATTCATCAACATGCTTGGCTAATGTGTGTGTGTGTGTGTGTGTGTGTGTGTGTGTGTGTGTGTATATAGTCTTTCTCTTATATACATATGTATATATATAGTCTTTCTCTTTTTTTTAGTAGAGATGGGGTCTCACTCTTGTTCAGACTGGTCTTGAACTCCTGAGCCCAAGTGATCCTTCCAACTTGGCCTTCCAGAGTGCTAGGAATACAGACATGAGCCACCATGCCTAGCCAGCTCTTTCTTTATAACACATAGAGGGAATTGGAACAAGATTTAATCTGGAGCGTTTTACATGATGAAGTATTGACTTCAGGATGAGGTGACAAAGAATACTGCAGACATCAATAGAATAAGGTAACAAACAATAGAATAAGGTAACAAAGAATACTGTAGACAACAATAGAATATGTGTTTCATTTCACATTCAGAAGACTAACAGTTATTTCTTACATTTCAGGACCACAACTGGATATCATCATGAAGAGCAAAGCTGTATTCACCTTTTCTTTTCTTTTTTTAAAAATTTATTCAGAATATTATAGGGAAACAAACATTTTGGTTACATGTAATGCATTTGCCTCATCCAAGGCAAACTACATTTGTACCCTTCCCCCATACAGTATTCTCTGTTTCCATTAGTTGTGGATTTCCTCCAACCCCCACCTGATCAGCACCCAGTGAATATTACTACCATATGAATACCTTAGTGTTGATCAAGTTAGTACCAATTTGATGGTGAGTACATGTGGTGCATGTTTTTCCATCCTTGTGAGATCTAACAAGGTATCAAACTCTATCTAGGATAATAAAGGAGGTACTATATCTCCATTGTTTTTTGTGGCTGAGTAGAACTTCATGGTATACATATACCACATTTTATTAATCCAATCATGCATTGATGGGCACTTGGTTGTTTCTACATCTTTGAAATTGTGAACTGTACTGCTGTAAACATTCAGTGCAGATATCTTTTTATCCTTTGGGTAGATGCCTAATAGCAGAATTTCTGGATCAAATGGTATTTCTATTTTTAGCTCTTTAAGTTATCTCCAAATTACTTTCCACAAGTATTGTACTAATTTGCAGTCCCACCAGCCGTGTAAGAGTGTTCCAGTCTCTCTACATCCATGCCAACATGTGTTGTTTTCTGACTTTTTGATAAAGGCCATTTTCACTGGAGTTAGGTGAGATCTCATTTTGGTTTTAATTTGCATTTTCCTAATGATTAGAGATGTTGAGCACTTTTCTTATATGTTCACTGGCCAACATATAAATATAGTATATAGTTCACAATATAGTCTGAATGCTTTTGAAAAGTTTCTCTTCATGTCCTTTTCACATTTATAGATGGGGTGGTTTGATTTTTTATTGTTGATATTTTAAAATTCTATATAGAGTCTTGTTATCAGCCCTTTATTGGATGTGTAGAAAACAAATATTTTCTCTCATTATGTAGGTTGTATATTAGCTCTAATGATAGTTTCCTTGGCTGTGCAAGAACTTTTTAATTTGATCAGGTCCCATTTGTTTATTTTTGTTGCTGCTGTGATTGCTTTGGGGGCATTATTCATAAATTATTTGACTAGGCCAATGTCTAAAAGAATCTTTATAACAATTTCTTTGAGAATTCTTAAGGAAATCTTAGATTTGAGTCTGTTATCCATTGTGAGTTGATTTTTATGATAGATGAGAGGTGGGAATCCAGTTTTAATCTTCTGCATGTGGATATCCTGTTTTCCCAGTGCGACTTATTGAACAGAGATTCTTTTCTCCAATGTATACTTTTGTCTGTTTTTTCAAAGATTAGATGACAATATTAGGATGATTTTATATCTGGGGTCTCTGCCCTATTGCAAAGGTCTGTGTCTCTATTCTTGTGCAAGTACTATATTGTTTTGATTACTATAGTAATGTAGTAAAGATTGAAGTGTGGCAGACTGATACTTCCCCATTTGTTCTTTTTGCTTAAGATTTTTTTGTCTCTATGAGGTCTTCTCTGGTTCCAGATGAAGCATAGAATTATATTCTCTAAACCTATAAAGAATTATGGTGGAATTTTGATAAAGATTGCATTAATTCTGTAGATTGCTTCAGGTAGAATGGATATTTTAACAATACTGAATCTACCAATCTATGAGCTTGATAGGAATTTCCATCTGTTCATATCTACAATTTTTTTTCTCAATGTTTTTTAGTTTTCCCTATAAATATCTCTCACCTCCATTATTTTATATTCCTGAATATTTAATTATCTTTGATGCTGTTGTGAAAGGGGTTAGATTTGATGTTTGGCTTGACTGGTATTGAATGAATGCCACTGATTTGCATACATTAATTTTGTATCCTGATATTTTACTGAATTCATTTATCAATGCCAAGAGTCTCTTGCTAGAATCCCTTGGTTTTTCTAGATATAATAGTATATTGTCAGCTGAGAGTGAGAGTTTTGATCTCTTCTGCCCACATTTGATGCCCTGAATTCGCATCTCTTGTCTAGTTGCTCTAGCAAGAACTTCCAGCACTGTTTTGAATAGAAGTGGAGATAGTGGGCAAACTTGTCTAGTTTCTGTTCTAAGCAGAAATGTTTTCAATTTTTCCCCATTCAGTATGATATTATCTGTGGGTTTATCATATATGGCTTTAATAATTTTAAGGAATGTCCCATCTATGCCTATTTTGTTAAGAGTTTTTATCATAAAGTTGTGCTGTATTTTGTCAAATGTTTTTTCTGCGTGTATTGAGAGAATCATCTAGGCTTTGTTCTTTTTGCTTATGTGATGAATTAAATTTATAGATTTGTATACGTTGAACCAGCCTTGCATCTCTGGGACAAATCCCACCTGGTCAGGATGAATTATTTTTTCACATGTGCTGCAGGATTCAAATTGCTAAGGTTTGTTGAGGATTTTTGCATCTATATTTGCATCTATATTGATAAGGGATATTGGTCTGTAGTTTTCTTTTTTTGTTGTGTCTTTCCTGGCTTTGGTATCAAGGTGTTATGGCTATGTAGAATGAACATGGGAGGATACCATCCTTCTCAATGTTTTGGAATAATTTCTGCAGTATAGGCATGCATTCTTCTATGTAGGTTTGGTAAAATATGGGTGTGAATCTTTCCAATCTGGAGATTTTTTTGGAAGTTTTTTTGGTGCTACAACTTCTGCACTTAATATTGGTCTGTTCAAAATCCTATTTCCTCCTGACTGAGCTTAGGGAGGTTGTGATTCCAAGAATTTGTCCATTTCTTCCACCTTTTGTTGTTTTTGGGCTAATAGATTTTTATTGTATTCAAAGATAATGTTTTGTACTTTCTCAAGACATCGGTAGTGACTTCTTTTCATTTCCAATTGAGTTTATTAGAGTTCTTTCCAGTCCTTGTCATTCTACCAGGAGGGCTATCTTTTAAAAAACAAAATTTACATTTTATTGATCTTCTGTATAGTTTTTTTGTTCTAAATTTTATTTACTTCCTGTCTGATCTTAGCTATTTGTTTTCTTCTGCTAGGTTTACAATTAATTTGCTCTTCCTTTTCCAGTTCCTTGAGAAAGTTTATTTGTGAACTTTCTGTCATTTGGATTTGAGCATTTAATGCTATTACTTTTTATGTCAGGAATGGTTTTGCCATATACCACAAATTTTGATAACTTGTGTCCCCATTATCGTTGAATTCAAATATTTTTTAGGATTTTGCCTCCCTCACCCCTCCAGTCAGAGCCTCAAGCCTGACCATTCCCCAGATGGTGCACATCGCGCTCATTATGTATGTATATACCCATCCCCTCCTCCCACCTCCCGTCTGCCTATCACCCAATAAATGAAGTTTCTATGTGTCCACTTAGGTGTTGATCAGCTAATACCAATCGGCTGGTGAGTACATGTGGTGCTTGTCCATCCAGTCTTGGGATACTTCACTTAATAGAACGGGTTTCAGCTCCATCCAGGAAAATGCAAGATGTGCTATTTCACCATTGCTTCTTATCACTGAATAGTACCCCATGGTACACATATATCACATTTTATTAATCCACTCATGTATTGATGGGCACTTGGGTTGCTTCCACAACTTTGTGATTGTGAATTGTGCTTCTATAAACATTCGAGTGCAAGTGCCTTTTTTACAGAGCATCTTTTGTTCTTTTGGGTAGATGCCCAGTAGTGGGATTGCTGGATCAAACGGTAGATCTACTTGTATCACTTTCAGGTACCTCCATATTGCTTTCAACAGGGGTTGCACTAGTTTGCAGACCTACCAGCAGTGTAGGAGTGTTACTATTTCTCCACATCCACGCCAACATTTATTGTTTTGTGACTTTTTGATAAAGGCCATTCTCACTGGAGATAAATGATATCTCATTGCGGTTTTGGTTTCCATTTCCCTGATGATTAGAGATGTTGAGCATTATTTTCATATGTTTCTTGGCCATTATTCTGTCTTCTTTTGAAAAGTTTCTGTTCATGTCCTTTGCCCACTTTTTGATAGGGTTATTTGATTTTTCTCTTCCTGATTCTCCTAAGTTCTAAATAGATTCTAGTTATCAGACCCTTATCAGATGTGTAGCATGTGAAAATTCTCTCCTATTCTGTAGGTTGTCTGTTTGCTCTTGTGACAGTTTCTTTGGCCGTGCAGAAGCTTTTAAATTTGATCAGGTCCCATTTATTTATTTTTGTTGTTGCTGTGATTGCCTTTGGGGTCTTCTTCATAAATTCTTTGCCTAGGCCAATGTCTAGAAGAGCCTTTCCAAGATTTTCTTCTAGAATTTTAATAGTTTCATACCTTAGGTTTAAGTGTGTTACCCAGCGTGAATTGATTTTTGTGAGAGGTGAAAGGTGTGGATCCTGTTTCAGTCTTTTACATGTGGCTATCCAGTTTTCCCAGCACCATTTATTAAATAAGGATTCTTTTCCCCATTGTATGTTTTTGTCTGCTTTGTCGAAGATTAGATGGCTATATGAAGATGGTTTTATATCTGGGTTCTCTGTTCTGTTCCACTGGTCAATGTCCCTGTTCTTGTGCCAGTACCA